>SNQJ01S0160502.1:0-21713 GCA_010110895.2 Picea sitchensis
CATAATACCTCAATTGTACCTCATGGAGCAAGGCTCAGTGCCTCTCGGAAGCCAATTGGTGTGGTGGATGCCATATCAAAAACTTGACCTCTATGGTGGTGAGAAAGGTCTCCATCTGAACAAGTGGATATTGTTGGTCATGTAGTCTCTCTACACTCCATATCTATAAAATGAGGGCCTCGAGACATAATCTCCTTAGATATCCCACAAAATGGGGATAACATCTGGCTCCCACTTGGGGACATGTGCTCATTGTAGAGTTCATGAGAACCACGACATCTTCTAGTGGATCCTTTCCTTCAAAAAAATAGACAAAGAATCAAAGCATCTAGGGTGTGTTGATGGGTGTATTTGACACACCGTCAACTGGAAGGTCAGATCTAGACCAGGGTTGTCTAATTAACCCAAGTCATTTGGAATGAACTGACCGGACGAGTTTAATGGCTCCATTGGCCAACTAAGTCCTAAAAATAATAAAATAAATAAAATAATCTAGAGCTAAGGTACTAACTATATATGTTTTCTAATTACAAATGTTCAAATAGAAACATGAATATATACAAATAATTATAAACAATCTATATACAACTTGCAAGATTTACTTGAAATATTGCGAAATGAATGCTTGCAATAGTGTTTTTTAAACAAAAGAAAGAAAGAACATAAGTCATTTTGTTTTATTTTTGAATGTTTAAAGATTTTAAACTAATAAATACTAGGAAAAAAATGATTTGAAATGATAACACAGAAACAATCAAAGCTAATTTATGTGATCATCATTTCATTTATAAAATAATTTAATTAAATAACTCAGAGACTAACCTATCGTTGATCAACGAAATTGAGATTATCTTTATGTGTTGTTTGAGCTCCTACTTGTCCTACATGTAAGGGAAACCTGAGATAGAATAGTACTAGTACTTCCAGAATAAATTCAAAGAAGTTTTTGATGTATTGGAGTAAAAATATAACAGAATTATGATTGATTTCAAACCTGTGATCTTA
Organism: Picea sitchensis; assembly: GCA_010110895.2. Classification (NCBI taxonomy): domain Eukaryota; kingdom Viridiplantae; phylum Streptophyta; class Pinopsida; order Pinales; family Pinaceae; genus Picea; species Picea sitchensis. The sequence goes on from SNQJ01S0160502.1 coordinate 1,006, forward strand.
TGATAATCAATAAATCAGAACGAAAGGAAACTCAATTTAGAGTATTAATATTGTCAATCATTTAACATATGAAATAAATTCAATAATAATAAAATGATAGATTGATCACACATGTGAAATGGAATAACAAATTATGGACAACATTTAAATATTTAACAATATGAAACACCATATGATGACAAGGCTAAAGCTAAATCAATCATAATAATATCTCATAAGACCGAGGTAATAGAAGAACATAATGGAATAAGCATCACATAGGTCTAAAGTCAATGGTGAATAACGTCTCCATACCAGTTCTCAAAATCACATATCCATACTGTATTCCAACAAAAGTTGTCTTTACTACTAACAACAATCACTATTTAAACTAGTCTTGGATTGACAACCTCTTATCATGCAAGATGGAGGGTAATCCCCCAAAAAATAGATCGCCTTACAAAAATAGTACAACAAAGAACCACTCTTGTAGGAGTTTGTTTTTCAAAATTAATTACATAATGGCATAGTTTAATCAAACAAAAAAGAAACTACTAAACTATACAACGTATAATCCATGATGGCTTCTCCTTGTGAATAGCACCATAATTATTATTTTCCTGTAAATGACAAAACGAAATTGATTTTTAGAAAATAATACAAACTAACATTTAGAAATATACTAGCTACAGAATCTCTACAGAATCATGAGATTCTGTAGCTAGTCTTATATCAACAAAGAAAATCAAAATAAATCTTCCTATTTGACTTTTATAACAGAATAAAATCAAAGAAAAACAAAACCACTTTTACCATTCTAGAAATTAGACAGTGAAGGGTCGGATAATTCTAAGTTAATGATGGCATTGAAATTGGTTGCATTTTTTATGATCACACTACCGATTATTTTGGGCCTTTTAATTGCCCTCTCTACGCATGCCTTCAATTCATGATTTTCTCGTTCAAGCAAAGAATTTCGAGCTGTCAAATGTTTTAATTGTGCATGTTAATATGGTATGTCCCTATAGTAGAATTCTACCTAGTCCAAACAATTGTCAAAGTGTATCGGTGCTATAGTAGGCCGAGGTTGAGTGTACTCAACAATGGGTGCCTCAGTTTTTCTTGTAGATTGTTTCAAATCATGGCCTATGCCAGCAAAGCCCTTTTGGTCTTTTAGAAACAGAGGTAGTTTAGAAACAAAATCGTATTGTGTAGATTCACTAACGATTTCATTTCCGAGACTCTGTTTATCCACATATTCTTGGGCAAGGAAATCATTGATCTCGTCATCGGTTAAGTGATCACCACGATCGAGCTCAGATGACCCTGCTGCTGATTTCTCAGACTCCTGGAAATTAACCTTCCTTGTATTTTTTTTATGAAGCTATGGTCTAAGTTACCATGTTTATTCTTCTTATGATTTTTCTTAACAGTTGGTTTTTCATGTAAACCCTGAGTCGACTCAGTAGCAGGAGCAAGAGAAACCCTCTCCTTCAACACATCCACTACCTCTTCTAACGATTTCTTGGGTACAAAATTATATCGGGGTTTTTTTTACCCAGAGGGTTTTGCATACCAAAATAAATTGATTTAGTGAGCTCATGGTCTATATGTGAATCGACACCTTGACTGTCAGTCATCGGGTTACAAGGATTGGGATTCATATTTGAATGCAGAGGTGAGTTCATTGTGCTCTCGAGTAGGGAAAAATTGTTTCGACACAGGAAGTCTTCCCAAGTGTCCCCAATTTGAGCCAGATGCGATAGCAACAAAATTCCTATAAGCCCATGGTGGAAGAGGCTAGAAGAGGGTTTAAAATCTGTTTCTTATAACACTTTGAAATATTATGCAGGCTCATCAACAAATAGAAGGGCATGTTTATCTTAAACCCTAGGAACAACATCAAAAATCAGATATGATACAAAAAAACTAAACCATACCTACCCTCGCACGTTATAAACTGTTTCAGAATCAGAAGGAGGTCGTGCCATTGAGGTTTCAAGAGGTTAATAGGAGTACCTTTAGAGCAACATGTCGATTTCCTAGAGACCATGAACGGTCTCCAAGGCACGCCTTCTAGCTTAGCGTTTTTGAACCATTTTTCGCCTTCCTGTGACAGTCTTGTTGCTCGGGCTATAGATTTCTCTATGACCTCCAATTGTAGATCCCCAACTTTGGATCTAAATCCATCAAATGTTTGACCAAAATCCTATGCGACTTCCAGGTTATAACCTTCAAATTTTCGGATGAAAATATCCCAACCGTGCACCTGTAAATCGTTTATGGCATCGTCATGGGAGAGAAGGGCTTGAGATCCATTAGGTTCAATTCGAACCACGAGGGCCATGGTTGCTATCAAATAGACCCAGTAAATACCACAAGAGAGAGGCTTCATCTTCCAATAGACAAATAACAAGGAGAGGTCTCTGAAAACTAAAACGACCGGATACCTACGAACTTAGGAGGATGTCGTGTTTTATAATTTAAGTTTGGAGTGACAGAAAATCAAAGGACGTGTAGGCTCAAGAACCATTATGCACAATCAAGATTAAACCCCAACCATTATCAATTGCCTATTTGAATAATGAATGAAATCCTTAAATGTTCAGGACAATAGGATGATGTGTATTTGTGAGTACATCAGTTATGTACCAGGTTGATATGAAAGCGATATGACTGGTAAGATCAAGGAGCACATTTCAAATGTTAATCCAATATTGTGTGCGATTAGGCATATCAAGAATTAAAACCATACAATCAGCCATAGATATGATCAAGTCATATTTCCCATAGTGCATAAAAATGTGGTAGTGGATTAATCAATAAGCTTATAAAACTTAAAAATTATAAACATATAGGTCCCCTTAAGGTGTAATCTCTTTGGTAAAAGAAAAGAAGAAATCACAAACTGCAGAATGATTACCCAAGCCAAGTTTTTGTTTCAATTTCATGCTTACAATCATGAAATTTAAACAAATCAAACGAAAATAAAAAAAGAAAAACTCATATAATAAGCTAGCCTAATAAATCTCCTTGAGGCCAAAAGACATAAATGTTTATAAATCTAAGGAGGAGCTAGCTAATTTTTTTTTTTATCTCTTTGTGATGACTTTTAATCATGATAAAATTTGACACAATTGGTGGCTTCCAACAATGGTGACACGTTGGGCAAAGCAGTTATCTCTACATCACCAAAAAATTACATCAAGGGCACAGATGGAATAAATTTTAGAGACATTTAACGATAGATCAAGAGTTTTGATAATAACTCAGAAAGTAGTACAATCATAGCATTGGATGTATTTTTGTCCGAAAATGTAATCTGGTATCTTATTTGGATTACAGGTGTAGATATTTTTATACAGATGACTTCGATACCATTGACAGGGACACTGTTGCCAGCAGGCATCCATAGCCTCAACAGGGATGTCATTTAACCCACTCTAGTACCTCTGTCATGTCCAAGAGTTATCCATTCATGATAAACACATATTCATACTTGATCAAATTAAAATACATACCTGAGGATCTTCTTAAACCCAACATTGCTTCACTGCCAATAGACCTGTTCAGTACCCCGACAAAGTTGCCTCGGTATCATGTGTGCATTTACCCACTGCCAACAGACATGTTCAGTGTCCTAGTGGGTTTACATAAAATTCCCACACATTATAGTGCTTCCAACTCTCTAAAAATTTCCAGAAACTTCATGATATTCAAGAGAGCGGGGTGATACTGAAAATCTCATTGTCTGGTAATGAAAAGATTGATCATTTAAGAATCATTTTTCTGTTCTGATGACTTTCATCATGATTTGGAAAATCAAATTTCTCTTAATAAATCATCTCTAGGGTGGGAATCACATTTGAGTTGTCCTCATTAAAACATGGACGACGTTAGAATTTTGTTAAGGGTAATCGCCTCTTCCTGTAATTTTAATGAGAAACCAGAAACACTGATTGCACAGAAACTTACTTCCGTTGATCTGAGTTTAGAATTTACTATCCATGTGCTTGAAATGTTATCAAATGCTACTAATGAATGAGAATTGTGATTCCCTTCAAAAAATGAATGGTGATTCAAATATGATTATTTAGAAAACAAATCAAAATCAAGCAAAATGAAAAGAACCAAAATAAAAAACAGAAAAGAAAATTAAAAAAATATTTACAGGAGTTTGGATCAGAAATCATCAAGAGAAATACCTCTTGAGAGCCCGTCCATTCACTAGGAAAGTGCCTGGCTATCCCTCCAAGTTATGCAAACGAAAATAACTAGGACCCAATTTTTAAGAAATTACAAACGATCCCAACCACAGGTTTTGGAACTTGGTATGTTATCCCTTACCCTCGTGTGATTTGTCCCACTTGAGAACTAAATCCCCAATATTAAAAGTTCCTATCATAGGCTGAACTTGTATCAAACCACTCTTCAAAATTTGTTGGTGTTGGTCAAGTTTCTGTTTTTCTTGAGTTCTTACCTCTTCTAACTTTAATAAGGCATTTATCCGATTTTCTAGAGGGGGGCACTCTTCTTCTTGAACTTTCTGCGATAATGCAGAGGAGGAAGTAAGACATGTGGGGGGAGGATGGATTCTCTTCCATAGACGAGGAAGAAAGGATAATTACCAACGAAGGATTTTGGAGTTACCCTATCAGCCCAAAGTGCATTGTACAATGCATTGTGCCAATTCTTGTGGTTTTATGAAACTATACTTTTAATAATCTTGATTAAATTCTTATTTATCGACTCGGCTAGACCAGTCCCTTGATGACAGTAGCTGGAAGAATACTTCATTTTAATCCCTTTTCTAGAGAGAAAACATTCATATCAAGGGATGAAAAATAAGAGGCGTTGTCAAAAACCAGACATTTAGGAATTCTGAATCGAGTGATGATATGGCAGTTTAGAAAAGACACTACCTCATGATTGGTGTTGACTACTTTTAAAGGTAAAGTTTCAGACCATATTTTAAAATAGTCCGTTTCTGTGAGAATGCACTTGTGCTATTGCGAGTAAGGGGGATTAATTGGTCCTATAATGTCTAGAGACCATTGCTGAAAAGGTGCATCTACAGTAACAGGTTGCAAAGGAAAAGTTGTCTTTTTCACTCATCCTGCAACTTTTTGACATATTACACACTTGCAGGACAACGCATGGGAATCTTTAAACAAGGTGGGCCAATAGTATCCAGACCTTATCACTTTGTGGGTAGTGGCATCTCCACCAAAATGACCACCGACATCACTGGAATGAAGTTCAGCCAACACTTTTTCGGACTCCTCTTTTTCCAAACAATGCAGAAAAATACCATCAAAGTTCTTTCAAAATAGTATATCATTGATTAATTGGAAAGATGCAGATTTAATCCTAAGTTCTCTTCTGTTTTTTGGGTCAAGGTTGTGGGGATCAGAACCATGTGTTAAATAAAATCTAATGTTCTCATACCAAGAATCAGGTGTAGTTTGTGCACAGTTGATCTATTTTTTGTTATGCTGATTTACAGTTGATGTGTTTATTTGACTTTCTAATTCATCAACTGAATCAACCACTACTTTACACAGTCCTTGACCTCTAAAAATTTGGGAAGGGGTTATTTCAAGATCATATTCCTGTAGTGATGTCATCCAATTTGCCCTTTTCTCACCCAGATCTTTTTGTACTAACAGATTTCTCACAGCGAGGTAAGGAACGCCAACTTTGGTTTTGGATTTCAACAGATAAGACCTAAAGTGCTTCACTGCTTTAAAAACAACATATGTCTGTTGATCTACCGTGAGGTAATTAAGTTCTTCTCCTTTAAAAACAGAGTTCATGAAGTCAATGGGTATCTCATTTCTTTCAATGTTTTTCTATGTAAGCACAACAACATAGGATCTATCAGATGCAAAAGTGTAAAGAGTGAAATCTTGAGAAAAATTAGGACTCGTTAGGGAAGGTGCTTCTATTATTGGTTTTCTAATTGAATCGAAAGATCAACTATCTTGTGGTCCCCATCGATACAAAACATCATTTTTAATTAGATTTTGTAGAGATCTAACCATTTTTGAAAAACTTGTGACAAATCGTCTGACAAAATTAATCTTACCCAAAAAGGATTGCATGGCCTTTTTGGAAGAAGGAGGAGGAAGTTTAGCAATGGCTTGGGTTCTCTCATGATCAATAATCATTTCATCCTTAGACACTATAAACCCAAGCAATTTTCCTTGATCTATTGCAAATACTGATTTTTTGGGATTGAGAGATATACCAAACTTGCGACATCGTTCTAAGACAACCCTAAGGTGAGACAAGTGATCTTTCTTGTTTTTTGAAAAGATAGTGACATCATCAATATAGACCACAACTGACTAGTTAATGAGGCCATAGAAAGAAATATCCATTTCTCTATGGAAAGTGGCATGGGCATTTATTAGTCCAAAATGAATTTTCCTGTAGGCATAAGTGCCCCACAGGGTATGAAAGGTGGTTTTAATCTAGTCTAAAGGAGACATAAGGACTTGGTTGTATCCCGAAAAACCATCTAATAAAGATAGTCTCTTGGAACGAGACACCTGTTGTAGAATTTGTTCCATTGGAGGAACAGGGTAGTTGTCTTTATCAGACTCTCGGTTTAGGTTTCGAAAATCGACACAAAGTAAAATTTCACCACTTTTCTTCCTTATAGGGACTAAGTTAGACACGCATTGAGTATGCCTAGCCGGAAAAATTATCTTTGCAGTTAGTAATTTATTCAGTTCCTTTTTAACGGTAGGTTCCAATTTAGGATGCATTTTCCTCAATTTCTGTTGAAAAGGTTGGGTCTGGGGTTTCATAGGGATTACATGCTGTATGATGTTTGGATCGAAAGTTTTCAGGTCGTTGTACGTCCAAGGAAATACATCTTTAAATTATTTAAATAATTTTATGAAAGACAATCTTTCTTGCTCAGAACATCCCTTTCCCAGATTAATATTTTGAGGATTATCTCGTGTTCCTAAATTTATAGTTTCATAGATCAAAGAGGAACTAATAGTTTTTCAATTGAATACCCCTCTAAAATTGTCATGAAAGGCATAAAATTTCTCTAATCTCACCAAATATTTGGGGATAGAGTTTAGCAACTCGGATGTTGATTCAGGAGATCGAGGATTAGATATTACCGTGAAGTTTCGGATATTCTCATCGTGAGTTCCTTCATCAATAACTGCATCCTGTAAGGTGTCTTCCATATGCATAAAGTTGATGATTTGTTGATCATCATCAAATACTCTCCAATTTTTTATGTTGTCCAGAATCGATGGCCTGAACAACAATTCGATCGAAAATGCATTAGGAGAAAGACCTTCAGCGGGCAACAATTTAGAAGCAACATTTGCTAGTAAATCAACTTTTGTATTACTCATCCTAGGAATGGAATTTATATTAAATGCTAAAAATTTATGCATTAAACCCCATATCTCTGTTTGGTAACTCTTTATATGCAGTGACAAACAGTGTATGGAATTTCTTACCTATTTGACCATGATTTCTGAATCACCAAATACTATCAAATTTTGCATGTCCATGTCCAGTGCTTTCCTAAGTCCTTGCAGAAGTGCTTCGTACTCGGTTGTGTTGTTAGTACATTCAAACTTTAAATGACAATCAATAAATGTTTTATTACATGTAGGATTGATGAGCACACAATCGACATCTTCCCCCTTCTCAGGATTTGGATCCATCAAAAAATAGGGACCAAATTTGTGCATCATTAGTAGTACTTGGCATATTTGGAAAAGTTGATGCCTGAGTATAGGCTATAACTTCATATTGTTGTTCTGCATCAGTGCTAGAGGAAATTTCAGTCATGAAGTTACCAAAAAAGGTATTCATTCCCTTCATTTCAATTGAATTTGCGGTGGTAATGAAAGGCTCATTTGGATCGTTCAAATCTGTCATGATATGCTTAAGGTAACATTCTCTGTTTATTCTGATTTTGTTGGGCTGTCCATTTTCAGGCACCCAAAAATGAGACCAGTCTGTAGCAAAATAACCATGCAACTATTCTGACCAATCTCTGCTTAAAAATAGACCATAAACTTCAGGAATGCCAACAACGATAATATCAATTACTTGATGAACTTTGGGATTGGATGATAATCTAATCAACACATTCTTAAGTTCACCAATCACTTTAACATTCGTTCGATCTAGCTGAATGATTTTTAGATCAAAAGGTTTTACTTCTGCATTAATTTTTTGGCATACATACAAAGGAATCACATTTGATGATGCACCGGAGTCAACCATACAATTATGTACATTCCTATTAAAAGTCTGAAAAGTCAATAAAAAAGGGGGCACATTGTTTCGTGCGGAAACAACGGAATTCTGTTGTTTTTTTATTGTTGTTCTTGAAACAGTTTTATCCAGGTTTCCTACAGTTTTTTCTGCTAAGTCCCTTTTGTCTTGGTGTTCATATGTCTTTTTAGTTGGGACATTTTTAGCTGCGTTTAAGTCATTTTATGCTATTTTTTTCTATTGACATCATTCTTTTTACTGTTTTCAGCAATGCTTTGAAGCATTTTCTGCAAAATAAGAGGAAATTTTAGTAGTTCAAAAACATAAATGTTTTCCCTTAATCTTTTCATATCTTCAATTAAATCATACTCTAAAAATGGGGCAGCTAGGTTCTGTCTTGTTTCAGTTTTCTTTGGTTGTTTGGGAACCACATTTTTACTTGTTTCGGGTGGAGAATTGTTTTGTGTTTTACTTCTAGTGTTGTAGGGGTGGACAGTTTCAAAATTTGTTTGAAAAATATTGTCCGACAAGTGCCCGAAAAGGGGAGGCGATGAGTCCTCCTCTTTTGGTACCTCTTCCTCAACTATATCATCAAAATTTTTAGGAGGAACAGAAAAATAATTTTCATGTGCTTCTAATATCATTTGCAAAGCATATTGTAAATTTTCAAAATTTAGACCTTTTGTGGTCGGGTTTGGCCGGTTTGGAGGGAAAGGTTTTCTAAAAGGAGGTTTAAAAATTGCTTTACTTGTAGATGACTCCTTGGTGGATCTCATCAAGTCTATGACCTGATTGGATAGTTTTTGGAAGGCTTTTTATAAGCTCTCCAAGTCTAATGTTTCTTGTTGAATTTTAGGTTGAGGAGGCCTAGTGAGAATTTCTATTTTCTTCTTAGAAGATGAAGTTGTTTCAGCTTCACTACTAAGATTATCCTTTAAGCTCAATATATCTTTCTCAATTTGACTTGCCTCCTCAAAGGCTTCTAACATTGTATTCTTTTTGGACCTTTTAACCCATATGGATATGTTATTATGCAGGGCCTTAGTATAATATGCAACAATTAAGCTTTATGCAGGCATCGAATCTACAGGGATTTTGTTTTTTAGTGTCAGAAATCTCTGGTTAAAGTCTTTAACTTTTTCCTTAGTTTTCATCTTTAAGCTAGAGAGTTCCATCACCAAAACGTCTGGAGATTTATCATCCACAATTTTTTCTAGAAAAAAAGTTTCGAATTTGTCCCAATAGACAATGGTCTGAGGATGTTGAGCGAAATACCAGGTTGAGGCATTTCCCTCAAAAGTATAAGGAAATAATCTGCACACTACATCTTCGTGTTAGACAATCCAGAGTCTAATGGATAGCATAAATTTCTTGATGTGATCTTCAACCAATTGCTTCGAATCTAGATCAAATTTAGGCAGCCATTTATCTAGATGCTTAGGCAATGGGCGTTAGGGTCCAGGCACAACCATGCCATCTTGATTGAGCCAAGGTCTAGCAGGATTTTTTTTTCTTCCATGGGAGTTGGTGGAGTTGAAGGTTGAGATGGTTCAGATGAAGAACTGCCTTCATCTGAGGATTCACCTCCCGAAGAAGGTGGAGACGAACCAGGTGGGGATGGTGGAATATTGGATCCTCCAGCACCATGGATAAGTGCTTCAGTAGGATTGGTAATATTATCAGTCCCTATAGTTTTTCTAGGTAGACCAGTACCTTGAAGTTGTTCTTGAAGATTTGTAAAGTCAAGGGGTTGATTGAATTGTCTACCAGGTTGTCTAATATAGGATAAGTCACTTTGAGTTCTTATACGTGACTGGCGGAAAATTTCTTGGACTTCAATCCCTTGAGGGAATGGTGTCACTGGTTCAACAAGAATATCATGGTTATCGTTTGAGGTAGTAGTTGTTTCAAGTGTAATGTTTGTGTTAGAGCGACTACGCATTACTACGGGGGAACGGTTTTTTGGAGGGATCTTGTGACCTCCACGTGCCATCAATTAATTTCAGGCCCTCCTTCTAGCGCCATTTGTTGATGGGCATATTTGACACACTGTCAACTAGAAGGTGAGATCCGGACCAGGGTTTTCTAATTAACCCAAGCCGTTTGGAATGAACTGACCCGACGGGTTTAATGGCTCTGTTGGCCAACTAAGTCCTAAAAATAATAAAAGAAATAAACTAATCTAGAGCTAAGGTACTAACTATATATGTTTTCTAATTACAAATGTTCAAATAGAAACATGGATATATACAAATGATTATAAATAGTCTATATACATCTTGCAAGATTTACTTGAAATCTTGCGAAATGAATGCTTGCAATAGTGTTTTTTAAACGAAAGAAAGAAAGAAAGAAAGTCTTTTTGTTTTCTTTTTGAATGTTTAAATATTTTAAACTAATAAATACTAAGAAAATATGATTTGAAACGATAACACAGAAACAATGAAAGCTAATCTATGTGATCGTCGTTTCATTTATAAAATAATTTAATTAAATAACTCAGAGACTAACCTATTGTTGATCAGGAAAATTGAGATTATCTTTCTGTGTTGTTTGAGCTCCTACATTCCCTGCATGTAAGGGAAACCTGAGACAAAACAATACTAGTACTTTCAAAATAAATTCAAAGATTTTTTTGATGTATTGGAGTAAAAATATAACAACATAATTATGACTAATTTAAAACCTGTGATCTTATGATAATCAATAACTCGGAGTGAAAGGAAACTCAATTCAAAGTATTAATATTGTCAATCATTTAACATATGAAATAAATTCAATAATAATCAAATGATAGATTGATCACACATGTGAAATGGAATAACAAATTATGGACAACATTTAAATATTTAACAATATGAAACACCATATGATGAGGAGGCTAAAGCTAAATCAATCATAATAATATCTCATAAGACCAAGGTAATAGAAGAACATAATGGAATAAGCATCACACAGGTCTAAAGCCAATGGTGAATAGATTCTCCATATCAGTTCTCAAAATCACATATGCATATTGTATTCCAACAAAAATTTTCTTTACTACTAACCAATCACTATTTAAACTAGTCTTGGATTGACAACCTCTTATCATGCAAGATAGAGGGTAATCCCCAAAAAAATAGATTGCCTTACAAAAATAGTACAATAGGGAACTACTCCTGTAGAAGTTTGTTTTTCAAAATTAATTTCATAATGGCATAGTTTTATCAAACAGAAAATAAACTACTAAACTATACAGCGTATAATCCATGATGGCTTCTCCTTGTGAATAGCAACATAATTATTATTTTCCTGTAAATGACAAAACAAAATTGATTTTTAGAAATAATACAAACTAACATTTAGAAATAGATTGGATACAAAATCGTGAGATTTTGTAACTAGTCTTATATTAACAAAGAAAATCAAAATAAATCTTCCTATTTGACTTTTATAACAGAATAAATTCAAAGAAAAAAAAACCATTTTTACCATTCTAGAAATTAGACAGTGAAGGGTCGGATAATTCTGAGTTAATGATGGCATTGAAATTGGTTTCATTTTTTATGATCACACTACCGGTTCTTTTGGGATTTTTACTTGCCTGATATATGCATGCCTTCAATTCCTGATTTTCTCATTTAAGCAGAGAATTTCGAGCTGCCAAATGTTTTAATTGTGCCTATAAATATGGTATGCCCCTGTAGTAGCGTTCTACCCGGTCTAGAAAATTGTCACAATGTATCGGTGCTATAGAAGGACGAGGTTGAGTGTACTCAGCAATGGGTGCCTCATTTTTTCTTGTAGCTTGTTTCAAATCATGGCCTATGCCAGCAAAGCCCTTTTGGTCTTTTATAAACAGAGGTAGTTTAGAAACAAAATCGTATTGTGTAGCTTTGCTAACGATTTCATTTCTGAGACCCTGATTATCCACATCTTATCGGGCAAGGAAATCATTGATCTCGTCATCTATTAAGTGATCATCGGCCTCGATCATCGATATTGAGCTCAAATGATCCTTCTATTGATTTCTCAGACTCCTGGAAATTAACCTTCCTTGTCTTTTGTTTATGAAACTCGGGTCTGAGTTACCCTGTTTCTTCTTCTTACAATTTTTCTTAACAGTTGGTTTGTCATGCAAACCCTGAGTCAACTCAATAGAAGGAGCATGATAAACCCTCTCCTTCAACACATCCACTACCGCTTCTAACGATTTCTTGGGTACAAAATTATATCGGGTTTTTTTTTACCTAGAGGGTTTTGCATAGCAATAGAAATTGGTTCAGTGATCTCACGGTCTCTATGTGAATCGACACCTTGAATGTCAGTCATAGGGTTAAAAGGATTGGGATTTATATTTGAATGTAGAGGCAAGTTCAATGTGCTCTCAGGTAGGGAAAAATTGTTTCGACACGGGAAGTCTTCCCAAGTGTCCCCAATTTGAGCCAGATGCGATAGAAACAAAATTTCTATAATCCCATGGTGGAAGAGGCTATACAAAGGGTTTAAACTCTATTACTTATAGCACTTTGACATCTTATGTAGGCTCGTCAACAAATAGAAGGGCATGTTTAGCTTAAACCCTAAGAACAACATCAACAGTTGGATATGATACAAAAACACTAAACCATACCTACCCTCACACGTTATAAACTATTTCAGAATCAGAAGGAGGTCGTGACATCAAGGTTTCAAGAGGGTAATAGGAGTACCTTTAGGGAAGCATGTTGATTTCCTAGAGACCATGAGCAGGCTCCAAGGCACGCCTTCTAGCTTGGTGTTTGTGAACCATTTTTTTCCTTCCTGTGACAGTCCTATTTCTCGGGCTATAGAGTCCTCTGTGACCTCCTATTGCAGATCCACAACTTTGGCTCTAAACCCATCAAATGTTTGAGCAATATCCTGTGTGACCGCCAGGTTATAACCTTCAAATTTTCAGATGAAAATATCCCAACCGTGCGCCTGTAAATTGTTTATGGCATCGTCATGGGCGAGAAGGGCTTGAGAGCCATTAGGTTCAATTCAAACCACAGGGGCTATGGTTTCTATCAAACAGAACCAGTAAATACCACGAGAGGGAGGCTTCATCTTCCAATAGACAAATAACAAGGAGAGGTCTGTGAAACCAAAATGGCTTGATACCTACGAACTTGGGAGGCTGTCATGTTTGATAATTTAAGTTTGGAGTGACAGAAAACCAGAGGACGTGTAGGATCAAGAACCATTATGAAGAATGGAGATTAAAACCCAACCATTATCAGTTGCCTATTCGAATAATGAATGAAAGCCTTAAATGTGCAGGACAATAGGATGATGTGTATTTGTGAGTACAGCAGTCCTGAACCAGGTTGAGATGAAAGCAATATGACTAGTAAGAGAAAGGAGCACATTTCAAATGTTAATCCAATTTTGTATGTGATTAGGCATATCAAGAATTAAAACCATACAATCAACCATAGATATGATCAAGTCATATTTCCCATAGTGCATAAAAATGTGGCAGTGGATTAATCAATAAGCTTATAAAACTTAAAACTTATAAACATATAGGTCCCCTTAAGGTGTAATATCTTTGGTAAAAGAAAAGAAGAAATCACAAACTTCAGAATGATTACCCAAGCCAAGTTTTTGTTTCAATTTCATGCTTGCAGTCATGAAATTTAAACAAATCAAACGAAAATAAAAACGAAAAACTCATATAATAAGCTAGCCCAATAAATCTCCTTGAGGCCAAAAGACATAAACGTTTATAAATGTAACGAGGAGGCAGCTAAAAAAAGATTTTATCTCTTTGTGATGACTTTTCATCATGATAAAATTTGACATAATTGGTGGTTGCTAACAGGGTGGTGCTATCACCCTTCATCCATATACATAAAAATCCAAAATAAAAACTAATGTAGAAAATAAAGTTTTTGACATGTTTTCAAAAATTTCTAAACTAAGCATGAAATCAATATGCAAGTAGAGAAAAATGAAATATGAAATGCATCTAAACTAATATGAACAATCAATATGAAAATGAAAGGAAAACAATATGACGTACCTACTTACCTAGGGCACAGGCCCTGAAGAAGTTGTGTGACTTGAACATAAGGTTGGAGAACAGATCCATCCACTGGTAATCGCATATTTCTCCTGTCTAAGGATGTTAGATAGTAATTTTATTTATCAGACTTCTTCTTGACAATGTAAGGGCTAAGCCATGAGTTGTCATTTGTTTGGTCATACCTGGGATTTTCATTTCTTTTGTCCCACATGAGCGCAAAACGTCCTTCATTGAAATTGATACAAGGTGTACTCTCAACGCATGGATATGAAGGAGGCTCTATGAAAACCATCTCTTTAATTATTTATTCATGTTTTTTACCTTCTTTCTTCAAAATCTGGATAGACCCTGGCTCCTTCCCATGAAAATTTTCAAGTTTCTATTTGTATTCATTTCTCTTTGGGAGGATCATATATATGGAGTCTTCCTGCATGAAGGGTATCTCATATGGATCATACTCAATAATTTGTGGAGGAACATCATAATCACACTCACTAACATAATCAAGGCCTTTAGGATGCATCACATGTTTATCATTCTTTTCCTGGCTGTGCAAGATCTCATAGGTTCCATCATCCATGGGGATGTATGCATTGGTAAGGCTCATGCTAAGGAAAATTCCAAGGTCGAAATACAAACTCCTTGATAGGATCATCCCCCAAACATCCAGAACATCAATCACTACTATGTCCAAGAGGAGGCTGATATGTGGAAAATCAATCGGAAAAACTTCAATGTCCTCACACACCCCAAAGGCCTTGACCCTTCTAGAATCAATACCACAGACTATACCATAGGGTTTGGTTGTCTTCAAACCAATTTGTTCCATTACCTTCAATGACATGACATTTGTTGAGGCCCCAGAATCAAGCATACAATTTTTTAAGAGGAGGCCATTCATTCCTAATGGAAGATAGAAGGGAGGATTCTTGTCTCTTTGGCGATCGAGATACATAGTCTTTAAGATGATAGGAGGATATTCCTTCTCGTTTGTCACCTGTAATACTTTCAAAATTTCCCTTTTCACAGAAATGATCTTACACATCTCTGTCACTGAGACCTTCATATTCAATTTTCCAAACCTGCTTCCAACATGTATATTCAACTGAATCTCGTCTACAAGAGTTGGTTTAGGAATAATTTCACGTACCATAGGTAGAGGTGGTGGTGCCACCTTCTATGCTAATGGAAGAGGATTTTCAATATGTGATGGAGGGGATGCATATTTATTTATTCTAGTGTAGGTCAAATAGTCTCTCCCCCTTAATTCCTTCATCTAATCATCTGTTAACTAATTCAACGGTCGAAGTGTCCCCTATCTTTCTCCTTCTCTTCTAGGTTCATTGATATGTTCTTCTGTGACTTGATTTTCTTGGAACGTGCATATCATATCGATGAAATTCATATTGTCAAGAAAATATTCATCTCATCAAGGAAATTCATCTTCCCTGTGAGGTTCTTGGCATGGAAGTCCCCAAGCTTCTACGTCAACCGTCCCAACTGGTTTCAAATTGTCTGGGGCATTTTCCTCTTATTGAGGCCTTGGTTTCCAACTGGTGGCATCTCTATGTTGTCTAGAAAACTGAGGTCTAGGAGCAGATTGATTCCTCTCTACAGTATTCAAACGACCCATAATATGATTATGTACCTGGGTAAATTGAGTACTCATCTGATCTATCTTCTGTGTCAAGAGGGAAATCATATCAAGAGAATTGTTGTTGGAAACCTTAGTATTTTCTTCTACCTTGACACGAGGGTACTGGAAAGGTTCCACCTTTGAACCAAGGAGATTCTCTTCAATGTCAACATTGTACCTTTTGGTCTGTTCCAACAATGTGGGCTTGTTGTCTTTCAAAATGAAGCAGAATTTCACTTCAAAAGCGTTCATATAAAGGAGATGAATTGATGAGGTTGTAGGATGAAATTCTGATTGAATCTGGTTGTACGAACTGTCAAATCTAGTATTGAATTCCTTCACTGTATCATTCTCCTTTTTCTTTATCTTATTGAATTGATCTCCAAGCATCCCACTGTCTGTATTTGTTTCCCATATTCTATTAAATAAGTTGACAAAATATTCATAGGATGTGAGATGATTGTCAAGGAGGCCTCTGAACCATTCAAGAGATTCTTCAGTCAATGATGAGGAAAAAATTTCATGGCCACATCTTCATGCTCATCACCTGCATTGTCCATGTCTCAGCCCATGACATAAAGATGATCCTCAACAATTACTACATTATTCCCTGGGAACTTTGACAACTACTTGTTAGACTCTTTTGGCATTGTATTAGGGTATCCTTGGATAGTGGACATGTTAAGGGGCTTGTAGAGGTCCTTTTACCAAGGTTAAGCCATTGGAACAAGGGGAAGGGTATTGTGGAATAGGGTTTTGGCAATGAGAGACTTGAGAGGAGGCCTTCTTTGGTAAACCTTAGAAGGATTGAACCTCCCAAGGGGGAAAGGCTTGGAAGAGGAAGGGTTCTGGGAAGGTGGAGTCATCAGATGAACTTCAAGAGGAGATCATCAAGAAATGTGGAAAGGGAATGTCCTTTGGGTGGAGTCTCCAAGAAATCTAAGGGATAAAGGCTTTGGGAGGGAAGCTTGCAAAAGTTTCGTTAGGGCACGGAGATGATTCAAAATCCTCCCCGAAAACGGTGCCAAAATGTTATTGCACAAGTTTTAAGTTGGTAAAATCCCAACCCAGCCACCAATTAGAGACAACTAAGAGAGAACCTACCCGTTGTCACCTTAGGAATGTGTTCTCGTCACTTTAGAGGTGAGGTAGTCACCTAAAGTGGGGAATCCTGGTGACCCTAGGGGGAATTAAGATGGAAAATGATATGTATGGATGGAATCCATTAAAGTTCAAGTTTCTATATGGAAAATTGAACTTGGATATGAGTCTAGAGGGTTGCTTAAGGTTTCCAATGATTTGAGTAAATTGGCAAGTGTGAATATATGCTAGAGACAAAAAGAAAACCAAGTATATGATATAATATGTTAGTTGGAAAAGCACATTAAGCTTATTGTACCTAATTGTGTCAAAATTGAATGATATATATCAGCATATAGAATATAATAAAGGCTTCAAAATAATTAATAAAAGTGTAATTGAATAAGCAAGAGACACGCTAGTGAAAGCTAGCTTAACTCAACAATGATAAAGAAATACTTTAGCATAAAATCAAGGATGAAACAAAATCTTAGTGCAATGATATTTATCAGCCTTATGTCTGTAAAAAACAAATATTTATAACAGAAAAATCATCCAATGAAAATCACTTCTAACTAGCTCAAAAGGTGTTCTAGGGTTAGTAGTTTGTTAGGGAAAAGTTGTAGCCAATTCCTAGGGTTAGTTTAGGAGTTATCTAGGGTTAGAGAGTTAGTTTTCTGAAACCCTAATGGTTGTAGGTTAGTTTTTTAACAACAACAAGATTTATTGGATGAAATAGGGTGCCTCAATGAGGAAAGAAAACCTATGGCTCAAGGAATGACTTCCAAGTGAGAGAACTTTATAACTTGAAACTTTCACATTTACCATTGTAACATTTTGTTGCTCCAATGTAATGACTAGTGCCTTTGATAATGGGTTAATGGGGTCAAAATAAAATATCTAGGGATACTACCTCCTTGGGGGTATAAATCCTCGTATTCCCCAAGGAAAGTAACCTTAGATAGGGTTTATAACTAAGAGGTGCATGCCCTTATTCTTCCTTAGCAAACCCTTGCAAACAACAATTCTATGCTTAAAATTATGATGGAGCTAAAGTAGGGGTGTATGCACTTATATTCCGTACCTATCCTGAGAAAATACAACCTTGATTCTTGAATTACAAATGATAACAATAAGTAAAAGGCTTATCAATCCAAATATCAACAAGATGGACCATAGCATGCCAATATAACCACCACAATAGCAAAAGAATGACCTCCAAGAACTAGTGCATCATCATCATCAACTCCACAACCAAATAAAAACCATATCATAGCACAAGATAGCAAAACGCCTCAAGGGTAGCGAAAATTGCAGTCCAATACTTCTCAGAATAGAAGCTTTATGATATAAAATGAAATGTTATGATCTCTATTTATACAAAATGTCACTAGCATAGTTTGTCCACATAATTTTAGGGTAAACCACAATATTAGGGGTCAAAACCCCTAATCTTTCCCCTTTACAAAATAGTATTAAACAATTCATTCTAATTTTTACTTTTTGCACAAATGCAAAACCTTAAGAGTGACATCAGCCCTTTAGGAGAAACGTTTTGGTACCTTTAGGCCAAACATTGAGTTGGCTATGATAGGTTAGGGCCTCCAAAGGCAATGTGTCTCCAATATAACCCTTTATTTCATTATCCAAGGGTTCTTTCCTTCAAAACATGCCATCTGTACTCCTCACCACCTCAAGCCCCTCAAGCCTAATGTCAAGCCTCCAAAGGTGACGTTTTGCCTCTCCTAGGAAAAATGTTTGGCATGCAAGGGCTAGGTCATGTCATCCAAAATGTATTCTAGGCCTCCGAAGGTATGTCTCTCTCATCTGGCATGTGGGCCCTTGGCATCCAACCTGTGGGATTCAATCCCCATGGAATCCCAAGCTGGGCTTGTTCCTCCAAAATTTTCCACCAACTAGGTCCTGCAACGACAAATCAACACACCCTCCAAGGATCTCAAGTCAAAATATCATGATGAGTAAATAAAATCAATAAATGAGCCACCTAAGAATGTGCATCAAATATTACCCTATCAAACAATTAAGTTCTCAAAGACATTATGTGACTTGCCAAGCTTGGATATGGGAGGGTTGACGAGGTGTCCTATTTGGTAGATCTTTCCTAGTTCAAGGAGTGTTTCCCAAGTGATCCCTCTCTAAGCCATGTAAAGTGGATGAAGTGGTTAAGGATCAAGACTCAATGGGCATGGGGTTCATGACATACAAGGGGTTGTATTATCTCATTCATGGGTTCCTTTGTAGAGGGTGTGTGGCACCTTCGTTTGCAATGCAATTTTTCCAAGCCCATCGTTTTTCCATTCTTTTCTCCTTTCATTTTTTAAGGATGGGTTGAAGGCCATTGTCCTGGCATGGTGTCTAGATAATGACAATGTTACTCACAAATACCTTATGGAAATGAAAAGGTTGGCTTGTGATGAGACCCCCTTTCTCTTAGTTGTGCAACCGAGAACCACTACCCTGACTTGGTGTCCAGATGATGGTAATGTCATAGTGTTAGATACCCATTATCATGATATTCCAACTCATGATGAGACCTCCTATCCTACAACTAATCCCCTAAGAATTCTATTATTTATTCTTGTGGGTCCCCCTTTTCTTAAAGATGAGTGCTTCATTGATTTCTTGGGGGGATCCATGGGCAAAGCATCTGGAAGGTTTATATATATGATATTATTTTTTACCCAACAACAATCTCTCTTGACATTCAACCCCTTCTTTCCATAGAATGAGGGACAACCCCTTCTTGGGTTAATACACCCTAAAATCCCAAGAGACAAGGAAATGGGGGGTTTAAGAGATGAAAAATGATAAGTATGGATGGGAATTGTACGATGACTCTTAAAGGGAGTTCCTAGTAGCAAACCCATTCCCTAGAAATACCACTTACTGGGGCACAATGCCAACCACCAAGGTGAAACAGGGAAAACAGGAAAATGTCCAAGCATATGTAATGAAATCTAAAGAAGTCTAAGATACAACATACTCAAATGCCTCAAATATTGAAATGATACTCACCATAATACCTGACTTGTACCTCATGGAGCAAGGCCTAGTGCCTCTCAGAATCCAACTGGTGTGGTGGATTCCATATGAAAATCTTGACCTCTATGGTGGTGAGAAAGGTATCCATTTGTGCAAGTGGATAGTGTTGGTCATGTAGTCTCTTGGCACTCCATATCTGCAACCTGAGGGCCTCAAGACATCATCTCCTTATTTATCCCACAAAATGGGGATAACATCTGGCTTCTACTTGGGGACATGTGTTCGATGTAGAGTGCATGAGAACTAAAACCTCTTATGGTGGACCTATTCCTACCAAAACTCAGACAAAGCATTAGAGCATCTAGCGTGGTGCTATCACCCTTCATCCATATACATAAAAATCCAAAATAAAAACTAATCTAGAAAAGAAAAAATTTGGCAATTTTTCAAGTATTTCTAAACTAAGCATGAATTCAATATGAAAGTAGAGAAAAATGAAATATGAAATGCATCTAAACTAATATGAGCAATCAATATGCAAATGCAAGGAAATCAAGATGACCTACCTACTTACCTAGGGCACGGGCCCTGAATAAGTCATGTGACCTGAACATAAGGTTGGAGAAGAGATCCATCCACTGGTAATGACATATTTCTCCCATATAAGGTTGTCAAATAGTACTTTTCTTTATCGAACTTATTCTTGACGATGTAAGG
>SNQJ01S0160503.1:0-21713 GCA_010110895.2 Picea sitchensis
ACTATCAGTGAAAACTGATATTTATAGTTTTGGAGTTCTTATGCTTGAGATTGTGAGTGGAAGAAAAAATAGTGATACAGATTTTCCCCACGAAATACAAACCCTATTAGAATGGGTAAGACTCCATTTCATTTGTTTTTTTTGTTGAGCAACAAATGGATTGCAATAACAGAAATGTTGAGTGACCATGCATTTACCTTAAGATTTCATTTCATTTTTTTGTTTGTTGAGCAACAAATGGACTGCGATAACAGAAATGTTACTTTGCAGGCTTGGATATTATACAAGCAAGGGAATCTTCTGAATATGATTGATTCGACATTAATCGAAACATGCCGGCAGGAACAAGCGTTAAGATGCATTCACGTTGCCCTTCTGTGCACGCAAGCTGATGCCGGCTTCCGTCCGATTATCTCTAACGTTATACTGATGATCTCCAGCTCTTCTGTGACATTACCAAATCCAACACATCCCGCATTTGTGAAAAGTGGGGAGAGTAACCTTCAAGGATCCGAAACCCGCAGCTCCAGTGGCGAGATTCATGACTCATCATTTATATCCCCTCGCTCGATACGTTTGGGTCAATCTATAAATGATGTCACCATTTCTGAATTGGAAGCTAGGTAAGTAGGAAGCTGGGTAAGTAGGTAGGTAATTTTAATGGTGATTGTAATTTAAGGTAGATACATTTTGAGTAGGATTTGAGAGATTAATTGTTGTAGTTGTAAATCTCTGTCATGATTGAGAAATTTGCCAAAGAACTTATAATATACTTACTGGTAATATTATTTTTTAAATAGCAAAGCCCAAAGGGGTTGGATTCAATGGTGAAGAGGAGTTTTCACGGTTAGACGGGATTCAATTCTGGGGCTTTACACAGACCATGGGGACGCGCAGCAGGGTAGTGGTTGAATGAAATTGATTTTCATATTTTGTTATCTCTATATACATAATTAATTTTAATTATATGACTATAAAATAAAATAAAATAAATAATTTTATAATGAATGATTTTTTCTTATAATAAATTAAAAATAAAAATAATTTTTTATTATAATTTAAAACTTTTAATATAATAAAATAACAATTTTAAAATTATTGAAATGTATCTTTAAAATTTAAAAATATTATTTGAAAAACTGCTCTCAAATAAATGTTTTGTTTATATATATATATATATATATATATATATATATATATATATATATATTATGGTTATTAGAGTCCCTTCTTGCATTTAGAGCATCAATTTCGATTTCCTGAACTTTTTAGAACTTGGGAATTCATGGGAAAAGTCAGATTGTTTCCAAAACTTGAAGTTTAGAGGAGCTTCAACATGAAGAAAATAGGAACTTGCAAACAAGTTTCAGAGAAAGCTTTAAATTAAAATTGTATTAAATCAAAGATGTAAATATTTTTATTTCATTATTACAAATACATAATTTATTACAAATATTTTTTCATTATATTTATTTAAAATATCACTATAAAACAAACACTAAATTACATAAATATTGATTTAAAAATTAAAAAAACTTAATACTAACTTTATAGTTGTGGACATCCATTGAAAACATTTGCTCCAATTTGTTGTTGCTATCAATCAATCATATCAATGACTTTTATTGTGTTTTCGTATTACAAGAGTAGTACTATTTAAGCGTTTTTCCAATCCTTATAAGAATAATGCTTTAAATTTACAAGTATGTTTGAAGTTTATATGTGAAGTTGAATTTTAAAAAATGCTAAAATTTTATATATGTATTTTCAATTTTGTTTTATGTGAGAATCTTTATGGATATTAAAGTTTCAATATCGTGTTAAATATATTTAGCACTAATTATTAGTACAAAATTAAATTATTAATTTATATTGTAGTTGCATTAGGAGCAATGTTGTATTAGATTAATGTTGTCTTGGATTGAACTTCGGTTTTGTTTAGTGAGATCTAAAATGTATCACTATCCGTTGTAATCTAAAATATATTTTTTATTTTTTAATATATCTATTATCGTTTAACTTCACTTTCTCTTTCCAAATTTAAAAAAACTTATACTCCATATTCCCAACAATCCCTTAAACTAATTATTAGGTTTCACGTTTTCTATAACGACTGTTGGGGCTACAGTAACTTTTTATTAATGCAAATTATAACAATTTGTCAAAATTTTTATGGACATATAGCATCAAAACAGTAATTTTTGACCGGTCCAAGTTATGGGTTAGATGGCTTTTCAGGTTTATTAAAATTTTTGGGGTTTTATGTTCGGTACATGTTGTGGGTTAGCTTTCTTTTCGGCTTTTTTTTTTTTTTAATGTGGAGAGATGTTTTATAATTCCAATATAGGGGAGATGTTCATACAACATAATGTATTAAAAATAAAAAAAATTATATATATATATATATATATATATATATATATATATATATATATATTTATTGAATGAATAACAAGGTAAGTCTAGATCTATTTAATTTTGAATTTATCGATAGTTTAGAGCGATTAAATCTAGGTGTAAACTTTTTTTATAGTGTAAAATTTGAGGAAAGGTAAAAAGGTTTTGAGAGATTTGAAATCTAAGTAAGGATTTCTTATTACATTGGGGCACTTTCTATAGTTGTGAGGGAGATGTATAATTCCACTTTCATACTCAACACTTATGGAATTGACAAGTGTCACTTAAAAATATTAATAAAATATATTTCAATGTTCACCATAGGCCAAAATATATATTTTAATACCATTAAGATTTTTTTAACATCAATTAGTCTCCAAGATTCCTTATGGGTTATTTTGATTCTTATCTTACTATCATATATTGACCTTGTTTCATATTTGATAAGCTTCCCAACAAATACTTTAAAACTAATGGAAGCCCTTTGGTAGACCCGAGCAATGCAACACCTGAGAGTGTACTATGCGGTCTGCTATAAGATTGAGCAATGCACCGGTGTTTGCAGCACGAGAATAGAGTGGATATAGCTGGTTGTACTATATGTAATCCTTAGTCGTTCGTCCCTGGCATCTTTAGGTCTAATATCTACTTATAAGGGTCATTTTACTCATGCATGTGGAATACCAAATATAACTAGCTACTTAATTCATATAATCATTCTTCAATTAATCATACATAAAGATGCATACATTCATTAAAATACACAGGTTTTACCGTGCTTCACCCCTCTTATGCTCACGTGCACAAATGCTCGACTCTTTCGGTTCTTTATTATGGTTGATGTATATCACGCCCTGCGATTGTTTACAATCTTAGGTCTCACTCTCTTCCACATGCTCCTCGATCCCAGTGAGGCTGACTATATCGCACCGGGATCTAGCTTGTGATGAAAGCCTCGGGGATCCGGTTGCTCCACTCCTTTCCTATCTCCACCCGACAATGACTCATGCACGGTTCTTACAAATCTCTCTTCCTCTGGGTATTTCTATATATTCTTCACCCCTCTTCTTCTCGTCTCTCTCTAAGTATTCCTTATTTATATCCTTGGATCACCAGCAGACACATTACAAAAAAACCTAACCCTAGAACCATTAGGTATTCCTTTCCTACATGCCTCGCCTGCTTCTCTTACACATGTTGCATTTCCTTCCATCTTTCTTTTCTTCTTACATGCTTCTCCTCCAAAAATAACTTTCTTGGCGTGCATCCAAGCAGGAAGACCCCAAAGCCCGACGTAACTGGCTGCGTCACCGAACCACCTAAACTTTATTCGCTTCTTCAATCCTGTTTGTGAGAGCCTAGAACTTCTACGTAGGTTCCTTTGCTAGCGATGCGAGCACAATGCGGTCTTCTCCTTGAGTGTGTTCAATACCTGCACTGCAATCTAATTGGTGATCATCTCTGCACACTCTGCTTGAGTTTGTGCCATGTTCTTCTTGCATCTTCTGCCTACATGATGGCCTGCATACGCTCTTGAAGGGGTTCCATTTTAGACACATTAAGCTCCGCTGTTATTCTATGTGCTTGAGGATACGAGTTACGCGCTTTATGACTTCTTGATATCATGTTCTCTGCTTTAGCAACCATTGATCAGCATCATCTTATTCCTGCTTGAGGTCCTTGATAAAATTTGTGCTTATCTTTTCCTTTCACAGTCCCAGCATTTGGGCCTGTGGATTATCCTCAACTTTGTCGCAGTTTGTCTTTGCTTTATTCCGAACAAATTGACATCTCTGTTGACTTGCTTCTCCATCTCCTCATAGTGTTCGTGAACACTTCCTATGCTCCTTGGCCTCCGAGGGAGTGGTAGGTATAAGTTGTTCTCGGAGGTGCTCAATCTCCTTCCTGTATGGTGGTTGTTTGTTTGGATTGATCGCTTCGCAAAGTCAATGGAGTGAGCTCGCGTTGCTTGTGCCGTTCTTTGGGAGTTTGTCATAGGCTGCGGCCAATCCCTATAGAACTATCCGTGACCCAGCAGCGATAAACGGTCTGCGACGACGGGCACCAATTCAACTCTTCTCTCGTCGCCGTCTGGTGGGTTTGGCGCATCTCGGCGTGCCGCATTGATTGTACCTCCTAAAGTGCGACGCGGATTTGTATTCAGCAGGTTGGTATCCATCCGATTCAAAGGCAATTGTCGATTATTTGGGTGGTGTCTTGCCCATAATCTTGTCCATGCACAACATGTTGAGTGTAACAAAACCGAATTTCAGAAGGCGGTAACATCATTTAAGTTCCTACATCACGCTTTCAAGCTCGACCCATCTATGGCTCCTACCTGTGATGTTGTGGGGGATGATTCTATTCGTCTACCGATCCTCTGTGTTTCTCTGATCTACCTCATGTCTATCAGCTCATCCTGCATCTTGTCCCTTTGACGTTGGGCTTCACCAAAATATTTTTTCGTTAGATCTTGGACCATCACGGGCCCACGGGGTCCATCTTCCCCTATGATTGGCATGGGGTGGCGTTTGTGTGCCTTGAACATGCACCCCGTTTATATGAGGTGGCGCAGGTGGTGGCCTTTCTCTTGGTAATTAGCGGCGGATGTGGTCCTGATAACGATGTATTCTTTTTTTCTTGTTGTTATGACACCTAGGTGTTGTTCTTCTTCCCCACATAGGTGCCTTTCTTAGACACACCCCCTTTATTACGTTGCAGATACGTCACGTCTTTGGCTTCTTAAGTGTTGTTTTGTCTCTTGCAGGTGTATGTTCCTTCCCTACTTCCACCTCCTTCTGCGATATCTCGGTTAGATGTGGAATCCTCAGTCCGTGACAATCCTTATTATTCATTTCGATCCCTCTTATTTGATCACGGTGCACATTTGTATCCATTGGTTCTCAAGATTCTTTTGTTCTTAGATCCACATTGTATGTCACCAATTGGCTTTGAAGTTGGCTATGCCATACTGTGTTACCGCCAGTTGCAATCCACTCAAGTGTTGGCGATGCTTTTTCGTGGTCGTTTGTAATACCCTGAACAATACTTGCATTCCGCACTTTTGTTCTTGGGGTATGAGGTTTACTCCCCAATGATAGGTATTATTATTGCTATCGCGGAAGGGATTGGATCTTATTGGAAGAGTATGAATATGAGCTCCTCCATTCGACCAAGGCGATCGAGGAACGGTATCCGAATAGTGAATTTTTTTCCCCAGGTCCTGCGCGTCCTTGAAATATTGCAATAACAAATTCAACAAGTACGGGGACCAACTGAGTGTGGTACCCTCCGCAAACTATGTTGTAGTTGCGATGACCTCGACATGGACTTCCTCCTTGCGACATTTCATAAGAATTTTATAGGCCATGAGTTTAGTGTCCATCCTTGTTGTTGCATCACTAATGCGATTAATTATGATTCTGTGCGACCCTATTTCTATACCATAGGTATTCTTCATTTCCTTGACCAATGCCTTCTCCTTCGTCTTATCATCAAGGAAATCGCGAGTTTCTCGAGGTGACAATCTTCTAGCCATGTAATGAGATCTGCGTCTTTCTCGAGGCGAGATATTCCATCCATGGGTATCCCCATGGGTAGCTTCCATCGACTTCTTGACCGCGGTTAGTTTAGCGTCCTGAGCCCTTCAAGGGTGTGGATATCAAGCGGATCCTAGAATCCTGGTTTTGTATTCGGTTTCCTCTTTTGGTTGGTTAATTGGTTCACCAAAGGGTCCTAAACCCACAGTATCCAAGTAAAATTTCTTGGAAAACTCAGATAACTTAGCCGGTGTCGGTGACATGCGTGGTGCAGTATCATAGTTTCTCAAACAGCCTAATAGGTTACCGACCTCCTTATGAAATGCGGAGAAAGACTATGGTTGGCGTGGCGATGCGCTTGCGATGATCTTGCTACCGGTTGTTTTCCCGTTAATGGTGGCTGACTTGGTTCTAGCCTCCATTTTCTCTCTTAGCATGATACTCCTGCTCGGCCGGTGACATCTTCAATTTGCACTCTATGGATGTTCGAGGATGGATTTATTATTAATGATATTTTTCTAGCGTGGTCATTTCTTCTTGGTTTGGAGTCATCCCATTGAATCTCAGGGCTTCTTCAAGGTTTTCTAATTGTGAAGGATTTCCTATTTCCTGGGTCTGCTAACTCTGTCCTAATTTCGGCATATCGATGTCCATGCCCACTAATGTTGTATGTTGGGTTTCCTCCTCCAACTGGTGTGGGGATTTCTGGTGTCATATTGGGTGACGATATGTCATCTGCGTTGATGATTTCTAGAGGGTGGTTGTGGCTCGCTTGCCCTATGGTATTTGTTGAGGTGCTCTCATGTTGCTTCGAGGTTGTTTATAGGTCTAGATCAACGCTCCTAGCGGAATAGTTCCATAGTGGTAAAGTATTCCTGCATCAAGCTTAGTTGGATCTGTAACTTCTGCAAACTGGCTCTTTGATCCATATACTCTATGTTGCTCTGTGCTTTTCTCAGTTTCACAATAACCCTTCTGATCCCTGCTTCACCGGCATAGAATTGGGTGAAATTTCTTAGAGACGTTACCCAACTTATGTTTTGAATGCACTAGCACTTCCTGCATACTTTCCATTGAATTCCCTTCTTCGCCAGGTTGGCATGATTAATCGACATCCCTTCAAATAATTCTTTGTCATTCAATCTTGATAATGGGTAAATCCGGCACTTATTTGTCGTACCCTCCATTTATGTTGTTTCCGCCTTTTAGTGACCGTTGGTACTTTCTCCGTCATGCTATCACTTCCGAGTGCGCGTGCTCATTCTCTTTTGATATATATTGGTCAGTCATCGTTCTAATCATCATCAATGCATTCGTTTTCACGGGTGTTGAAGGGATTTATTGTCGTATACCAAGACTAGGTCTCCCTTGTTGAAATTTTTCCATATGATATGTCTATCATGCCAAAATTTGTCCCTAGATTTCTGTACTTCTTGAGGTGAAATCCTTCTAGAATAATATCTTCCTCCATGATCATCAACTGACTTAACCTTTCATGTACTGCAATTCTTTTTGTCATGTTGCTAATTGTTGCTTTCTGCCTTGAGACTAGGTACCAAAAGCTCCTAATGGCGCCACTATTTCTTGTCCATACCAATATGAATGGTGTATATCATCTCATCAAGGATTTTTCGGCATGTGGTCTTGTACACCCACTTAACAACATTGGTATCTTCAAGTCCCAATCAAATCCCTATTAATGTTGCATATCTTTGTCAGTGCATGCTCTAGTATCTTATTGAAATATTCCATCGCTCCATTTGCTTGAGGATGATATGAATTGTATTTTTATGATAAACTTCAAACTCCTCGGTCATAACCCTAATAGTGTTGTTATTTAGGTAGGGTGCATTGGTCACTCATAAGAATCCTTGGGCAGCCAAATCTAGTGATCACTTGCTCAAACAAGAAGTGTGTTATTGTCTGATAACAATATTTTATTGGTGTTTCTTCTGCCCATCTTGTCATGTATTATTTCGTGGTAATAATGTACCTTTCTCCTAACCTTTTGTTGGTGGGTTATTTGGTCCCCACAAAATCTATTGCCCATTTGTGGAATACCTGCAAGGTTACTTATAGCCTTAGGGGCATCTCATATCGTCTATTAGGTTTACCAACCATATGACAAACCTCACAGCTCTGGCAATATTCCTTAGCATATCTATGAAATTTTTTCCACCATAATCCTGCGCGGTAGATTTTCCTGCATAATTTCCTTCTGCTATTCCCTCATGGGATTCAACTAAAATGCTTGGTATTTCATGTTCTAGCACATATCTTCTCAAGATACTATATGCACCCATTTTGTATGTGTCCTTCAATCAGTTGATAGTACGCATCCATGGTATGTCGGGTTTTTCTTCTAGCATGATGTTAGGAGAATTCCTATGAAGTAGGAGTCCTTGTACTCTCTCAGTATTGGGTGATGTATGTGAAGTATTCATTGACTATTTGGACTAAAAATAGTTGATTATTATTAGGAAATTTTTCCTCTAGATTCATAGGTTCCTTCCCATTAGTGATCCTCGATAGGTCCACAACGTTCCAACTTCCCTGGTTTTACTATCACTTTGAAGTCAAATTCATGGAACAACAATAGCCATTTATTTTCCTCTAGATTCATAGGTTCCTTCCCATTAGTGATCCTCGATAGGTCCTGCGTTCAACTTCCCTAGTTTGACTACCACTTCAAAGTCAAATTCATGGAACAACAATAGCCATTTACAAATTCTTTCCCCTAACACTGGATTGTTGACAAGGTATTTGAGAGCTGAATGGTCTGTGAACATCTTGAAATGTTTCCCCAATAAGTAATTCCTAAACTTATGAAGCACGTAGACCATAACTAAGCCTTCCCTTTCTGTGGTATTGTAATTTTGCTATGATTTTGACAGTTTTCTGCTAGCAAATGCTATAAGATAGTCCAATTCTCATGATCCTGGCTACGCTAGTATAACTTCAAGTGCTATGGCTGATGCATATACATGTACATCCCAGTAGTCTCCAATGTTGGCCATTTTGGGATTCTCCATTGTCCCAATGTTGACTTTCTTCACCTTGATCGATGTAATAATTACTTCTAATTCCAAGGGTGGACCCTCCACTTCTCTTTCTCATTCACCTTCCTCAATCTAAATGTCGTGCAGGTCATCTTCATCTGGATCTTCTTCCTGCACGTGGTAGAATGGCATTAGTTATTTTACTGTCTGTCTATTTTGTTGTTGTTCTTCTGGTATGAGTTCAACTTATGGTTCTTTAATGAATATCACTCGTCTGATTTTTTTAAGTGTTGCATCTATGTTGGGGTTATCATGCTCAAATGAGAAAGTGACTGTAAATTTCTGTTGTAATATTGTCCAGTTTGTGGTACCTCTATGCAATTCCTGGTCTGTATACCAGTTTGTTGGGATGACTTCCAATGTGTGAAAAAAATGATGAGGCTAGTCCTCCGGTGGTATAATTTTCCATAGCGCTCTACACTTCTCTAAGTGTTCTGTTATTGCCCCTTGTCCATCATATTTCTGCAGTTGGGTGCTTCCTTGTTCTGCACCAAACCTAATGCGCAGTAACCTCTTACATTGATACTGGTCGTGAATTGTTTCTTTGTGCACCCCCCACCATCTTGCAGGTGTTGCCTTGAGTGCTATATCCAGGGCTAAGAGCCTCTGATTTTCTAAAACTTCATCTTCGTATCGTGTTAAGAATACTCGAGAAGATACATCACTGCTATAGTGCCACCAAGAACATCACTCGGGAATATACTCTCTAGTACATGGGTAGTCGGGTAGTACGACTAAGGGCACGACCTAGCATCCTTAGTTCCATGAGATATTGGGTCGAGTACTACTATTGGACCCCACATGTATATCAGAGAGCGATAGCATAGGGAAAACCCTTGTCTGTAGGAACCCTGAAAACCCTAACCCTTGGGAAGGAAACAAAGCAGAAAAGGAACATATGAGATCTATTTCCATGCAACCTTTCCTCTGACATTTGGTTTGAAAAAATTACAAACAGAAAAGGAACAGAGAAGATTTATTTCCCTGCGACCTTTCCTCATGCATTCGGGTTGTAGAAATTACTATACATCTATTTCATTTTTCCTATTAACAATTTGGTAATTTCGATACTATGGTATTCTTCACATCTACATAAAACCCTAGTGAAGTAAAAAATAAAAATAAAAGGAAAAAAAAGAGCAAAATAAAAATAAAAATGGGACCTTCCAGTACCCTTATTTGAGACATATCTCATTGGATTCCCCTTTTCGCCTGGATCATTGTGACACCTATGATTTTAAACTTTCTTTTTACCTCCTCAGACCCTTATTTTAGATCTATCTAGTTGGATTCCCTTTTTCTCCCTGATCGTTGACACCTATCATTTTTAATATTTGTTTTTACCTCCTTAGACCCTTATTTTAGATCTATATCGTTGGATTCCTCTTTTTTCCCTGATCGTTGTGATACCTATCATTTTTAACCCTTTTTTTTACCTTCCCACACCCTTATTTGACACCTATCTCATTGCATTCCTCTTTTCACATTGAACACACTCATATATATCATTGTTCACTCTTTTTTGTGTGGTCCCACTTCCCCTCTTTCGTTCCTCTCCACCCATGGCCGCCACTTACAACCAATAATTCATTTACCTGCAAAATGAATCCAAACAACACAAAGTAGACCTCCAAAGAATGACCTCTAGAATTGCTTCTAATAATTCTCGCTTGGACACCTTCAAGGCCAAAGTTACAGGCGAATTGGCTGAGGTTAAGGGTGAATTGTCCTCCCTCACCCAGTGGTTGAAACAGTCCCTTGGATCTCCCTCCCTTGAAAAACCTTCCCACTCTAAAGGTGATAACTCTTCCCATAATATGGCCCTTCATTTCAATTCCCTTCCTCGTGACCCTCACCTT
Organism: Picea sitchensis; assembly: GCA_010110895.2. Lineage (NCBI taxonomy): Eukaryota > Viridiplantae > Streptophyta > Pinopsida > Pinales > Pinaceae > Picea > Picea sitchensis. The sequence goes on from SNQJ01S0160503.1 coordinate 10,855, forward strand.
TCCCGAGTTGAAGTGAACAAATTTGAAGGATCTATTCCCACTGGTTGGGTCACTCAAATGGAACATTATTTCTCCTTGCATGGAATTACTGATGATCTGGAAAAAATTTGTTATGGTGTCCTCTATTTTGATCCATAATGTTGGCAATGGTGGCAATGCCGTAGAAAGACATGCCAGGGGTATGTTTCTTGGACTCAGTTTGTGGCAGAGCTATATGACCGCTTTGACATTGACACCCACTATATTGGTTGTTTGACCAAGTTGAAGCAATATGGAACAGTGGAAGAATTTATGTCTGCCTTTGAACACTTGGATTTCAAAACAGATGGCATTTTTGATGCCTTCTTCTGGGAATGTTTTATCAATGGCCTCAAAGAGGAAATTCAATCCCAGGTCCTCATGACTCTCCCTCACACTAGGTTGGAATCTACTCAATGTGCTAAGGAAGAACACCAAATTTTCTCTGCTCAGATCTATAAACTTTCCTTTGTTCCTCACACTCGACCTACTAACCCTTCCCCTCCTCCCACTCCCCTTAATATACAAAAATTAACCTGGGATGAAATGGTGAAACACCAACTCAAGGGCCTTTGTTATAATTGTGATGACAAATATTTTTCGGGGCACAAGTGTAAGGAAAAAGATTTGTTTATGGTCATCTCTGAGGATCGAGACCCCCCTGTGGATCGAGATCGAGATGGAGACCCCCTTGTGGATCGAGACCCCCCTTTGGATCGAGACCCCCCTGTGGCAACGTCACCCAAGCCAATTGATATTACTCTTCCCTCTGACCAACCAGAAGTAGAACTAGTCATTTCATTGATTTCTCTCACTGCTTTCTCTGCTCCCCAAACCCTCAAGCTCATTGGCTACATTAAGAATCAAAAGGTCATCATATTAATTGATAGTGGCAAGACTCATAATTTTATTCATCGTCATATTTCCCAAGAAACCCATTGCTATATACATGCAATCAACAACTTTCAAATCATGATTTCCAATGGTGGTACCATGAAATGTGGGGGGTGTTGTGAAAATGTGCATCTCCAAATTGGGCAGTACCATCTAAAATCTCATATTTTTTCTATTGATATGGGTGGTTGTTATATTGTGCTTGGTGTGGAATGGTTATGCACTCTTGGTCCCATCCTCATGGATTTTAAGGAATTCACCATGCAATTCCAACAGGAGGGACAACAATATAAATTCCAAGGAATCATAATAGGATCCCTTGAGATCACCAATTCCCATCAAATGGAAAATCTCCTCATAAAAGGACATTCTGTCATTATTTCTCAAAGCCATTATATTCAAGCAATTAAGACACCTGTGGTGCATCCTGACCTCCAATGTATCACCTCCAAACAACAAGCTATTTTTTCCACTCCCCAGGGACTTCCTCCTTCTCATGGTGTTCATGATCATTCCATTCCTCTCATCCCCGAGAGTATTCCTCCCAATGTTCACCCTTATCGTCATCCCTTTTCCCAAAAGAATGAAATTGAGAAAATTGTTCAAGAATTGATAGCCGCAGGTACCATCCTCCCTAGTACCAACCCCTATTCTTCCCCTGTGGTCATGGTACTAAACAGATATGGTACTTGGAATATGTGTCCAGACTTTCATTCCCTCAATAAACTCACCATCAAAGACAAATTTCCCATTCATGTCATTGATTATCTCTTGGATGAATTAATTAGTGCTCAGTATTTTACTAAACTTGATATTCATTCTTCCTACCACCAGATACATATGCAAGAGGAAGACATTCATAAGACTTATTTTCGCACTCATCAGGGTCACTATGAATTCTTGGTCATGCCCTTTGGCCTGTGTAATTCTCCCTCCACTTTCCAAAGTCTCATGAACCAGGTTTTCCATCCTTTTCTCTGTCATTTTGTCCTAGTTTTCTTTCATGATATTCTCATCTATAGTAAAACCTGGGCAGACCATCTTACCCATGTGGATCAATTTCTCAGTCTACTCTCTTAGCACCAACTTTTTATCAAGAAATCTAAATGTGCCTTTGGAGCTTCGAAAGTGGAGTACTTGAGTCATATTGTTGGAAAGGATGGTGTAAGGGTGGATCCTAAGAAAATTGAAGCTATACAGGATTGGCCGTGCCCAAAAACTCTCAATAGATTGCGTCTCTTTTTGGGTTTAACAGGATATTATCGCAAGTTTGTTAAAAATTATGGAAAAATTGCAGCGCCTCTTATTGGTCTCCTAAAAAAAAATTCTTTCACTTGGACTCAAACAGTTGATCAATAACTCTAAGTATTGAAATAAGTTGTGTGCACAACTCTTGTCTTGGCCCCTCCTGACTTCACAAAGACTTTTGTCCTCGAATGTGATGCCTCCAGGAAAGGCATTGGCGCAGTACTTATGCAAGAGGGTAGACCGTTGGCCTTCACTAGCAAACAACTCTCGGAGCAAAATCTTGGCCAAAAAATCTATGAAAAGGAAATTTTGGCTATTCTGCATGTTGTGGATCTCTGATGTCCTGATCTCTTGGGGCAACGCTTCCAAATTAAAATCGACCATCAGATCCTCAAGTATTTCCTTGAACATAGGATTTCATCCTAGGAGTAACAAAAATGGGTGACCAAGCTATTTGGCTATGATTATGAGATCATTTATAAGAAGGGAAAATAAAATGTAGTGGTTGATTCTCTGTCCATAAAATATGAAGAAGAAGGATCCATTTTTTCCCTCTCCTTCATTGTACCATATTGGATCCAAGTTGTTCACTAGGAATGGCTACAAAACCCAAAAACTTCTCGACTGATCCAAAAATTGCAAGACAATTCTCTAGTTTCTCCAGCGTACTCTTGGCACAATGAAGATATTCTCTACAAAGGTCATCTATATTTAAGACACCAGTCACAAATTAAATCCACAATTCTTTTTGAGCTTCATGCTTCACCCATAGTAGGGCATTCTGGGATTACCAAAACCTATGAGAAAGTTAAACATTCTTTTTTCTAGGATGGTATGAAACAAGATGTTCGCACCTTTTTCACTGAATGTGATGTCTACCAATGCAACAAGGGGGAAACTGTCAAAGCTCTGGGCACACTACAACCTCTTTTGATTCTAGAAACTATTTGAAGAGACATTTCTATGGATTTCATTGTGGGCTTACCTAAATATGGAAATAAGTCAGTCATCATGGTGCTAGTTGATCGCCTTTCCAAATATGATCATTTTTTTTCTCTTCAACACCCATTCACAACATCCACAGTGGCTCAGATTTTCATGGATCATATTTTCAAGCTTCATGGAATGCCTCATTCTATTGTATCTGAAAGAGATCCCACTTTCACCAGCAATTTTTAACAAGAACTATTCAGGCTCCAGGGCACACAATTACATCTTAGTACTTCTTATCACCCACAGACGGATGGCCAAACTAAAGTTGTCAACAAGTGTTTGGAAACATATTTGAGGTGTTTTTCATCTGACCGACAACATTAGTGGGCTAAAAGGTTACCCCTAGCTGAATGGTGGTATAACACATCTTACCATACTGCTACCCACATGACTCTTTTTTAAGCAGTATACGGACAAAATCCCCAGACAATTATTTCCTACATACCAGGGGTATCGAAGGTTCAAGAGGTTGACAAAACTATTATAGTCCTTGCCACCATTCTCTGTTCTCTCAAAGACAATTTGGTCATGGCTTAGAATCGTATGAAACAACAAGAAGATCAAGGATGTTCAGAACACCAATTTGCTACATGAGACAAGGTGTTTCTTCGTCTACAACCTTACAAGAAGACTTCACTCAAAGTTGAACACTGTGGGAAGCTTTCTACCAAATTTTATGGTCCTTATACCATTTTCAAGCATGTGGGACCAATGGCCTATCAGTTAGCTCTGTCCCGTCATTCTAAGATCCATCCTATTTTTCATGTCTCATGCTTAAAGAAGGTGATGGGAAATAAGTGCCAAACTCAAACCAATATTCTAGAGTTGGATAATAAAGGTTCCATATGGTTGCAACCACATTCCATATTGGACCAGTGTGAACGTCGTCTCCGTCAGTGCACCATCAAGGAGGTGTTAGTGTAGTGGAAAGATACAACTCCAGAAGATGCCACCTGCGAGTCGACCACTATTCTCCAGGAATTTCCTCATCTCAAGCCTTGAGGAGAAGGTTGTTCTTCAAGGGGGAGGGCATGTTAGGGACCTAAACCCCTAACTTCTCATGTAGGTAGAATAATATATTTCCATGTAATAAAGGCCGATACTAGTTAATAAGGCCTATTTAATAAATATGAACAAGTCGATGTAAGTAGACCTAATAGAAGCTTTCGCTTATAGAAAGATATTCCTCTAGAATGTTCTTTAGAAGATAGAATTAGTATAAATAAGAGTATAAGGTATGAGAGGGATTTGTCTTGAGAATTATTGCATTGGAGCTTTTCTCTACTAGAGGATGCCCCCTAGAAGAGGCAAGTGAACATTGTTTCCTATCAATAAAGGTATTATTTTGGTGTTGTGGTACCATATATTATGTTGTTACACTCCTATATTTCTATTCTTTGTTGTTATTTCGCTTGTATTCACTGCAATATTCCTATTTTCTATTATTGTAATAGATCTAGTGCCTAACACAACCTCCCACATTCCCGATGATGAGGCATATGGATGCAATGGTCCAAATCTCCTCATCAAATGTCCAACGAGATCAATGGTTAAAACTTTCTTTCCTCTCTGGGCCCTCATCAACCAACCAACAGCTGACACTTGTCGTTCTATGAACACTCTGGATACCTTGTTGGCATGCCACGTCATTTTGGTCTTCACCACATCCTCTCTTAGCTTAGGTGGGACCTATGACAGATCAACAACTATCATCGCATATCACCCACTCACCGATCCATGGTCTAGATTATCACTCAGAGTCCTCCTCGTTCAATTTTTTTCGTTCCATTCTATCATACTGCTCTGACGAACCCTCTCGTATGGACAACGTTGATGCTCTTACGATCTCCCCAACCAATGGTTGAGATGAAATCGGTGGTATAAGGTTCTGCTACCCATCTGGACCCACACTCATCTCGTCAACCAATTAATGATTGACATGTATCATCGTGTTGTCACTCTAGGTCAGCACTATCATCCTCTTCCCCCACAACCTACTAAGTGGGACCCCAATGATAAAAAATTGAGGTTAAACTCATCGCTTGCATATCTATGACCCACACTCGACCTTGGATTCTATCCTTCAGAGATTTTCTATGACACTCGGAACTTCCCTTTGAAATTCCATTCCTACTAGTCCACTACGATCAACGACTCAGATATCTCCTCTATCATCTAATCAGATCGACGACTATCATTTTTCGTCAACTATTAACATTGTCAGATTTTATACAAATCTGCCACTCAGTCATTCATTACAAACTTCCTTCACCAATGAAGGGAACTTGAGATATTTCCATCGATCAAATCGATGGCTGCGACCTCTCCTAGGTTAATACATTATTCCACGCTAATATAACTATCGATTTGGAAACTTAGCCATTTATTAAGTTCTATAGGAATTTATTCTGGATTTTCAAGGATTCCAAACCACTCTAAGACCATTGCAAATTATTGAAACTTAAGGAGAAAATATTTCATGATTTAAAAGTTCTCCATATAAGGATACAAAACACTCAAGTAAGCAACAATCCATATTTACTCAATTTCATGATTATGAGCTCAGTAAAAAACATTATAGCATATCCTAACTTTCATGCATTCAAACTATGGATTATAAACAGCTGAGTTTCCTCTTAAATTTAGACATTTACATATGCATACATATATATCATTCATAAGTTATTTCAGTGCAGATAAACACTTATCTGATAAGGAAATTGCCAAATCTAACTGACTGAGAGATGGATTCTTTCCTCCCAACCTTTCGCCTTGTTGTAGAGTAACTTCCTACAACACGCCACCCCCGTTACAAGACATGATACCACCAAGGAAATTGACCTCAACAAGGTTTGGATTTAGCGATGATTTAGGAAGGTTACTCTCATTCCTCCTCTGGCACAACAGAAGTTTCCACCTCCCACTAAGCTTCGGGTCTCCACAAGTTTATCGAGTGGTTTCTTAACTGGATTTCCTCTGCAGAAGGGAGTCCCTTATCTACTCAATATTCACTCAACGAAATCCCCTTACCAGCATGAGTTTATGTTCGTAAGAACCAAGTTGTGACACACTATTGCTCTAGTTTGGGATCTAGGTCTTCTCTGTTTAGGGTGACATTCAAAAACTCATGAAAGCTTCTTGTTTTCCTCTAGAAAGCTCTTCTTTTTTCTTTCTTTTCCTCAATCAACACATTTGAACCTTTGTGCTCTATTCTCTCTTGCTCCTCTCTATATATCCTACCATATTTTTCTTCGTTGTATGTGTCTCTCCCCGTATGATCGTGTTTTCCTCCTCTGGTCTTCTTCTTTGTCCCCTTAGGATTTCTGTAACTTCCTATGGACGTAACTTGTAGTCTGCAATTCCCAGTGTGAAAGGGTAGTTCCATGGCATCCCCCTATCAGTTGTTCAATTAACCTTTCTCTATGCGTGGACCAATTGTCAATAGTCATTAACTTCCCCAACCACCTCTGTAACTTATTTTAATGGTCACGTGGTCTCATGTAAGTTTGGTATGCTGGTAGGTGTAGCTTTATGTTTGCAAGTACATCATCTATAAAAAAAAAAAAACTTTTTCTTTTCTTTCCTCAATCAACACATATTTGAACCTTTGTGCTCTATTCTCTTGCTCCCTCTCTATATATCCCACCATATTTTTCTTTCGTTGTATGTGTTCCTCCTCGTATGATCGTGTGTTTCTCTCCTCCTCTCCTCGTCTTCTTTGTCCCCTTAGGATTTCTGTAACTTCCTATGGACGTAACTTGTAGTCTGCAATTCCCAGTGTGAAAGGGTAGTTCCATGGCATCCCCCTATCAGTTGTTCAATTAACCTTTCTCTATGCGTGGACCACATAATAGTCATTAACTTCCCAACCACCTCTCAGAATTTATTTTAATGGTCAATGGGTCTCATGTGTTTGTATGTCGGTAGGTGTAGCTTATGTTTGTAGCATAAATTAGCTTTGTTACAGTTTCCTATTTTCCATTGATACATATCATCTCCACCTCCCACAACCTTTCAATCAGTCCCTACCTCATCAATTTCCTTTTGGTGATATCATGGCTAATATTTTCAAGGTTGTTCCTCTTAGTCAAAGGTTTTGTGTTTCTATTAAATCAAAACATACTACATGCCTCATAACATTAATATACGAAGTTTGTGCATAATTACAATCTTGGGAAAAAACATGGGAAAAGCACAGAGTGTCACCTTTAGACACTAAAAAGGTTGAACATGAAAAACATTTTCTTAGATTGTCCAAATATACCTAGATTAGATCTCAATTTCAAAATATTTGTCACACTACCAATCTTCCTATCCTCTTAACTCAACAAAAGTATGAGGATCTTGGAAAGCTTCTCTTAATCCTTTTCGAAGCTCAAAACAAAATTCTAAAAGTTGCAAGTAATCCCTTACCTCTATTAAGGTCCAATAGACCAATTGGACGTTAATCATAATCATCAAGCTACTCATCATAACGACTTTATCAATTTTATTTCCACCATGTTTAAATATAGAAATAATTTTTGAAAAAATATTTGTCTTATAAATTTTATTGATCTTAAGGGACCATAAACACCACTATCTTTATGGATCTCAAGTAATCATAAATATTATCATCATTATCCTTATTATTATTAACTATATAAAGAATGTATGCAAAAATTATTTTTAATAAATTTAATTGTATTTTTATTTTTTTTCAAAATTTTTAATATTTTATAGCCAAATTCTCATTGCCAACTATCACAATGGTAACTAAATTGTTATACTACATAAATAAACATTTACACTTACTCTTATATGGTTTCTGGTATGTTGAAAGATATAACAGTTATTTGAAATTTTCCATTCAATGTTAATTTAAACGGACCAAGTAACATTGTAATACCTGCTATACTCATTTTTATTACATACCATATTAGATTATTAATCATAGTTGATGAACAAATTAACTTGTGATTGATAATTTTCCCATCAAATTTCATCACTGCTTCAGTCTATCATATATAAAGTGATAATTTGTCCATCAAATTTCATCACTACTTTCGTCTATCAGATACCACATATAAAGTGATAATTTACCTATCAAATTACATTTTCCCATCAAATTCCATCATTGCTTCCGTCTATCATATATAAAGTGATAATTTGTCCATCAAATTTCATCACTAATTTTGTCTATCAAATACCACACATAAAGTGATAATTTACCCATCAAATTCCATCACTACTTCATTTAAAACTCATAACTCAAAGTAATAGAAAACCGTAATTGACATATTGGTGAAAACAAGTCCTTATCTCAACTACCCGTACAAACTTTTCTTTTCAATTGGGGAGGCGCCACCCATAATTATTGTAACTAAGATCTTCTCTGCTGGAGGCTGCCCCCTCAAAGAGGCAAGTGAACATTGTTTCGTATCAATAAAGGTATTATTTTGGTGTTGTGGTACCATATATTATGTTTTTCCGCTGCTATATTTCTTTTCTTTGTTGTTATTCCACTGGTATTCACTGCAATATTCCTATTTTCTGTTATTATAATAGATCTCGTGCCTAACAAGTGGTATCAGAGCACTTTCCTTGGCAATATTTGTGGGTTAATTTTTTTTCCAGGGTAGAGACATGTTCCAACATCTTTAAGCTACAAAGATCTGTCGTTCAATGCATAAATCCACGGTTAGGAAAACATACATGCAGGAAATACAAGAGGTACTTAAGCTCACATTGTTCGAAACCCTTGTAACCCATGTTGGTACCCCTTCGAGTAGTAGTGCATCAGACAACACCTGTATACGGACTTGTGCTTCCACGTCCCTCTGGTATATCGAGAGACCCCCTAGCTATCCTGAAACCAACCATAGATCAACCGATCAACTGCTTGACTGTTATAGTGCCACCGAGAAAATCACTCAGGAAGATACTCTCTAGTACCTGGGTAGTTGGGTAGTACGGCTAAGGGCACGACCTAGCCTCCTTAGTTGGTGCCTTGAGATATTGGGTCGAGTACTACAATTGGACCCTGCACGTATATCAAAGAGCTATAGCACAGGGCAAACCCTTGTTTGTAGGAACCCTGAAAACCCTAACCCTTGGGAAGGAAACAAAACAAAAAAGGAACAGAGAATATCTATTTCCATGCAACCTTTCCTCCGATATTTGGGTTGCAAAAATTACAAACGTAAAAGGAACAGAGAAGACCTATTTCCCTACAACCTTTCCTCCTACATTCGGCTTGCGAAAATTACTATACATCTATTTCATTCTTCCTGTTAAGAATTTGGGAATTTTGATACTATGGTATTCTTCATATCTGCATAAAACCCTAGCGAAGTAAAAATAAAATAAAATAAGGAAAAAAGAGAGCAAAAATAAAAATAAAAATGGGACCTGCCAGTACCCTTATTTGAGACATGTCTCATTGGATTCCCCTTTTTTCCTGGATCATTGTGATACCTATCATTTTAAACGTTTTTTTTACCTCCCTGGATCCTTATTTTAGACCTATCTAGTTGGATTCCCCTTTTCTCCCTAATTGTTGTAACACCTATCATTTTTAACTTTTTTTTTACCTCCCAGACCCTAATTTTAGACCTATCTCGTTGGATTCCCTTTTTTTCCTTGATCGTTGTGATACCTATCATTTTAACCTTTTTTTAACCTTCCCGCACCCTTATTTGACACCTATCTCATTGCATTCCTATTTTTACACTGAACACACTCATATATATTATTTTTCACTCTTTTTTGTGTGGTCCCACATCCACTCTTTCGTTCCTCTCCTTCACCCATGGCCACCACTCGCAACCAAGAATTCCTTTACCTGCAAGATGAATCCAAACAACACAAATTAGACATCCAAAGAATGACCTTTGAAATTGCTTCTAATAATTCCCGCTTGGACACCTTCAAGGCCAAAGTTACAGGTGAAATGGTCGAGGTTAAGGGTGAATTGTCCTCCCTCACCTAGTGGTTGAAATAGTCCCTTGGATCTCCCTCCCTTGAAAAACCTTCTCACGCTGAAGGTGACAAATTTTCCCGTAATATGGCCCTTCATTCCAATTCCTTTCCTCATGACCCCCGCCTTCCCCGAGTTGATGTGAAAAAATTTGATGGATATGATACCACTGGTTGGGTCACTCAAATGGAACATTATTTCTCCTTGCATCGAATTACTAATGATCTGGAAAAACTTTGTTATGGTGTCCTGTATTTGTATCGAGGACGTTGGAAATGGTGGCAATGTCGTAGAAATACACGCCAGGGGTATGTTACATGGACTCAGTTTATGGCAAAGATATATGACCGCTTTTACATTGACACCCACTATCTTGGTCATTTGACAAAGTTGAAGCAATCTGGCACAAGGGAAGAATTTATATCTTCCTTTGAACACTTGTCTTTAAAAAAAGAGGGCATGTCTCATGCCTTCTTCCAGGAATGTTTTATCAGTGGCCTCAAAGAGGAAATTCGAGCCCAGGTCCTCATGACTCTCCCTCACACTTGGTTGGAAGCTACTCAATGTGCTAAGGACGAACAACAAATTGTCTCTGCTCAGACCCTCAAAACTTCATTTGTTCCTCACACTTGACGTACTAACCATGCCCCTCCTCCCACTCCCCTCGAGATCCAAAAATTAACCCGAGATGAAATGGCGGAACACCAACTCAAGGGCCTTTGTTATAATTGTGATGAAAAATATTTTC
>SNQJ01S0160503.1:21723-36327 GCA_010110895.2 Picea sitchensis
GAAAATATTTTTCATCACAATTATAACAAAGGCCCTTGAGTTGGTGTTCCGCCATTTCATCTCGGGTTAATTTTTGGATCTCGAGGGGAGTGGGAGGAGGGGCATGGTTAGTACGTCAAGTGTGAGGAACAAATGAAGTTTTGAGGGTCTGAGCAGAGACAATTTGTTGTTCGTCCTTAGCACATTGAGTAGCTTCCAACCAAGTGTGAGGGAGAGTCATGAGGACCTGGGCTCGAATTTCCTCTTTGAGGCCACTGATAAAACATTCCTGGAAGAAGGCATGAGACATGCCCTCTTTTTTTAAAGACAAGTGTTCAAAGGAAGATATAAATTCTTCCCTTGTGCCAGATTGCTTCAACTTTGTCAAATGACCAAGATAGTGGGTGTCAATGTAAAAGCGGTCATATATCTTTGCCATAAACTGAGTCCATGTAACATACCCCTGGCGTGTATTTCTACGACATTGCCACCATTTCCAACGTCCTCGATACAAATACAGGACACCATAACAAAGTTTTTCCAGATCATTAGTAATTCGATGCAAGGAGAAATAATGTTCCATTTGAGTGACCCAACCAGTGGTATCATATCCATCAAATTTTTTCACATCAACTCGGGGAAGGCGGGGGTCATGAGGAAAGGAATTGGAATGAAGGGCCATATTACGGGAAAATTTGTCACCTTCAGCGTGAGAAGGTTTTTCAAGGGAGGGAGATCCAAGGGACTATTTCAACCACTAGGTGAGGGAGGACAATTCACCCTTAACCTCGACCATTTCACCTGTAACTTTGGCCTTGAAGGTGTCCAAGCGGGAATTATTAGAAGCAATTTCAAAGGTCATTCTTTGGATGTCTAATTTGTGTTGTTTGGATTCATCTTGCAGGTAAAGGAATTCTTGGTTGCGAGTGGTGGCCATGGGTGAAGGAGAGGAACGAAAGAGTGGATGTGGGACCACACAAAAAAGAGTGAAAAATAATATATATGAGTGTGTTCAGTGTAAAAATAGGAATGCAATGAGATAGGTGTCAAATAAGGGTGCGGGAAGGTTAAAAAAAGGTTAAAATGATAGGTATCACAACGATCAAGGAAAAAAAGGGAATCCAACGAGATAGGTCTAAAATTAGGGTCTGGGAGGTAAAAAAAAAGTTAAAAATGATAGGTGTTACAACAATTAGGGAGAAAAGGGGAATCCAACTAGATAGGTCTAAAATAAGGATCCAGGGAGGTAAAAAAAACGTTTAAAATGATAGGTATCACAATGATCCAGGAAAAAAGGGGAATCCAATGAGACATGTCTCAAATAAGGGTACTGGCAGGTCCCATTTTTATTTTTATTTTTTCTCTCTTTTTTCCTTATTTTATTTTATTTTTACTTCGCTAGGGCTTTATGCAGATATGAAGAATACCATAGTATCAAAATTCCCAAATTCTTAACAGGAACAATGAAATAGATGTATAGTAATTTTCGCAAGCTGAATGTAGGAGGAAAGGTTGTAGGGCAATAGATCTTCTCTATTCCTTTTACGTTTGTAATTTTTGCAACCCAAATGTCGGAGGAAATGTTGCATGGAAATAGATCTTCTCTGTTCCTTTTTTGTTTTGTTTCCTTCCCAAGGGTTAGGGTTTTCAGGGTTCCTACAAACAAGGGTTTGCCCTGTGCTATAGCTCTTTGATATACGTGCAGGGTCCAATAGTAGTACTCGACCCAATATCTCAAGGCACCAACTAAGGAGGCTAGGTCGTGCCCTTAGCCGTACTACCCGACTACCCAAGTACTAGAGAGTATCTTCCTGAGTGATTTTCTCGGTGGCACTATAACAGTCAAGCAGTTGATCGGTTGATCTATGGTTGGTTTCAGGATAGCTAGGGGGTCTCCCAATATACCAGAGGGATGTGGAAGCACAAGTCCGTATACAGGTGTTGTCTGATGCGCTACTACTCGAAGGGGTACCAACATGGGTTACAAGGGTTTCCAACAATGTGAGCTTAAGTACCTCTTGTATTTCCTGCATGTATGTTTTCCTGACCGTGGATTTATGCACTGAACGACAGATCTTTGTAGATTAAAGATGTTGGAACATGTCTCTACCCTGGAAAAAAAATTAACCCACAAATATTGCCAAGGAAAGTGCTCTGATACCACTTGTTAGGCACGAGATCTATTATAATAACAGAAAATAGGAATATTGCAGTGAATACCAGTGGAATAACAACAAAGAAAAGAAATATAGCAGCGGAAAAACATAATATATGGTACCACAACACCAAAATAATACCTTTATTGATACGAAACAATGTTCACTTGCCTCTTTGAGGGGGCAGCCTCCAGCAGAGAAGATCTTAGTTACAATAATTCCCAAGACAAATCACTCTCATACCTTCTACTCTTATTTATACTAATTCTATCTTCTAAAGAACATTCTAGAGGAAGATCTTTCAAGAAGAGAAAACTTCTATTAGGTCTTCTTAGATTGACTTGTTCATATTTATTAAATAGGCCTTATTAACTAGTATCGACCTTTATTACATGGAAATATATTATTCTACCTACATGAGAAGTTAGGGGTTTAGGTCCCTAACAGGTTGGTAAGTTCATGTTCGACCAAGAAATGTCGACGATGACGAATTGATCATTAACGACGATGGGAGTCTAGGATAACGAAAATTGTTGATCAACGAAGAGACAAGTTGAAACCTCCACTGTAGATCTTGTGGATTACATTCACACATTGTGTAAACCATGGGAGTTGGGTGTTAATCTTTGCATCAAATGTTATCTCCAATCTGATCTGAACCATAGATATTTAGAGCTTAAAGCTATAAGATTTGAGGGAAGTACTCTTTGGTGTATTGTCGTCGGAATTTTATTAGTGGTAGCAAACCAGGGGATAATAAACCCTGATGATGACGAGGGTGGGCCAAGGGATTGAGCTTGTGGAATGAACGTATAGGTGGAAACTACCACGTTGGATGGCCCAAGTAATAAGAAACTATGTGGAAATAAGTTGGTTGTTGTCCAATGAAAGCCATAAATATTTGAGAGGCTATAAATTTTAAAGAAGAACTCAGTTTTGAGCATACCTATAGTCATTGGAAAGCTCTCAATGAGTAGAAGATGATGGTATGCTCGGGAAGAGTTTTTGAGATAGTTTAAGAAAGATAAAATTATAATGCCCCATCCCTTAAAATGATACTTAGGGGGTTGAGTGTGTTACATAGTGGTACCAAAGAAAAATTCAATCTCTAGGCTTCAATGGGTCACCAGGACCGCTTAAGATTGTTTTACAAGAATTCTATGTCGTCTAGAATGCATGTTTTTAAAATACTGACAAAAAAATGATAATGATGATTTTTGTTTCAACACGTAGGATGAATTGAAAAATAATAGAGGTGAATGGTGTAGCGCAGTATGGATGACACCTTGCACCTCAGAGATGAAGACTTTGATGGTCAGAGGTACTGAGAGACCCCTCCAAATATGATGACCACTATGAGAAGTTTAAAGGAAGATAATGAGAGACTTATGAGATCCCATGCCGAATAGGCAGAGTTGAGTACAATTATACTATAGAGAATATATGAAATTCAAAAATATATGTAGCAAGGCCCTAACAATGCAAAATTGTAGCAATCCAAGAGGTTGAAAACCCCTTCCGATGCTCAAAATCATGGACTATATCACAATAAGAATTTTGGACTTTTTGGTTTTCTCTCCATCACAACTTTGGACATTTTTTATTCCTGGTAAATGGAAGATTTCATTCCATTATATATTTCAATAGGAGTAAGAAGTGTAGATAAATTGATGGAACTCGATCATAAAACTTCACTTAAAAAACAAAAAAAAATGAATCTATTTGCTTAATAAACTTAGTTCCAATCTGCAGTAGCCCTCTTCTTCTAGAAAAGGAAGACAGTAATTAAGTGTATCCTGATCTTTGAAAAGTCTGCAAGTCCAGCACGAGCATGAGAACTTTGGACATTTTGGTTTTATCTCCATCACTAATGACTTTGTTCGGTCGATGTCAAAGAGCTCCAAATTCAAATGGCCAGCGATCTCTATCTTTGGTCGTCACAACGAGTGGTGCTCCCCAGTTGAAAAGTCAGCAAAGTGTTGCACAAGAACTTTGGACATTGTCCATGTCGAAGAACTCCAAATTCAAACCAGCAATCTCTCTATGGCTGTCACAACGGGTGGCGCCTCCCCAATTGAAAAGAAAAGTTTGTACAGGTAGTTGAGATAAGGACTTGTTTTCACCAATATGTCAATTACGGTTTTCTATTACTTTGAGTTATGAGTTTTAAATGAAGTAGTGATGGAATTTGATGGGTAAATTATCACTTTATGTGTGGTATTTGATAGACAAAATTAGTGATGAAATTTGATGGACAAATTATCACTTTATATATGATAGACGGAAGCAATGATGGAATTTGATGGGAAAATGTAATTTCATAGGTAAATTATCACTTTATATGTGGTATCTGATAGACGAAAGTAGTGATGAAATTTGATGGACAAATTATCACTTTATATATGATAGACTGAAGCAGTGATGAAATTTGATGGGAAAATTATCAATCACAAGTTAATTTGTTCATCAACTATGATTAATAATCTAATATAATTGTCAACAACCTTCAAAAATGAGTATAACAGGTATTACAATGTGCTAAACTTGTCAATTTAGAAATTCCAACATTGAATGGAAAATTTCATCTTGTTATATCTTTCAACATACCAGAAACCATATAAGAGTAAGTGTAAATGTTTATTTATGTAGTATAACAATTTAGTTACCATTGTGATAGTTGGCAATGAGAATTTTGGCTATAAAATATTAAAATTTTGAAAAAAAATAAAAATACAATTAAATTTATTAAAAATAATAATTTTTGCATACATTCTTTATATAGTTAATAATAATAAGGATAATGATGATAATATTTATGATTACTTGAGATCCATAAAGATAGTGGTGTTTATGGTCCCTTAAGATCAATAAAATTTATAAGACAAATATTTTTCAAAAAATTATTTCTATATTTAAACATGGTGGAAATAAAATTGATAAAGTCGTTATGATGATGATGATGATTATGATTAACATCCAATTGGTCTATTGGACCTTAATAGGGTAAGGGATTACTTGCAATTTTTTAGAATTTTGTTTTTGAGCTCGAAAAGGATTAAGAGAAGCTTTCCAAGATCACCTTAGTTTTGTTGATTTAAAAGGATAGGAAGATTGGTAGTGTGACAAATATTTTGAAATTGAGATCTAATCTAGGTATAGGYTGGACAATCTAAGAGAAAATGTTTTTCATSTTCAACCTTTTTGGTGTCACAAAGGTGACACACTCTGTAACACCTCGTTTTTCCCCAAGATTGTAATTATGCACAAACTTCRTATATTAATGTTATGAGGCATGTAATTATGTTTTGATTTAATAGAAACACAAAACCTTTGACTAAGAGGGAACAACCTTGAAAATATTCGCCATGATACACCAAAGGAAATTGATGAGGTAGGGACTGATTGAACAGTTGAGTGAGGTGGAGCTGATATGTATCAATGGAGAAAATAGGAAGCTTGCGCAACAAGCTAATTTATGCTTGCAAACATAAAGCTACACCTACCAGCATACCAAACTTACATGAGACCACGTGACCATTAAAATAAGTTACAGAGGTGGTTGGGGAAGTTAATGACTATTGACAATTGGTCCACGCATAGAGAAAGGTTAATTGAACAACTGATAGGGGGATGCCATGGAACTACCCTTTCACACTGGGAATTGCAGACTACAAGTTACGTCCATAGGAAGTTACAGAAATCCTAAGGGGACAAAGAAGAAGACCAGAGGAGGAAAACACGATCATACGGGGAGAGACACATACAACGAAGAAAAATATGGTAGGATATATAGAGAGGAGCAAGAGAGAATAGAGCACAAAGGTTCAAATGTGTTGATTGAGGAAAAGAAAGAAAAAAGAAGAGCTTTCTAGAGGAAAACAAGAAGCTTTCATGAGTTTTTGAATGTCACCCTAAACAGAGAAGACCTAGATCCCAAACTAGAGCAATAGTGTGTCACAACTTGGTTCTTACGAACATAAACTCATGCTGGTAAGGGGATTTCGTTGAGTGAATATTGAGTAGATAAGGGACTCCCTTCTGCAGAGGAAATCCAGTTAAGAAACCACTCGATAAACTTGTGGAGACCCGAAGCTTAGTGGGAGGTGGAAACTTCTGTTGTGCCAGAGGAGGAATGAGAGTAACCTTCCTAAATCATCGCTAAATCCAAACCTTGTTGAGGTCAATTTCCTTGGTGGTATCATGTCTTGTAACGGGGGTGGCGTGTTGTAGGAAGTTACTCTACAACAAGGCGAAAGGTTGGGAGGAAAGAATCCATCTCTCAGTCAGTTAGATTTGGCAATTTCCTTATCAGATAAGTGTTTATCTGCACTGAAATAACTTATGAATGATATATATGTATGCATATGTAAATGTCTAAATTTAAGAGGAAACTCAGCTGTTTATAATCCATAGTTTGAATGCATGAAAGTTAGGATATGCTATAATGTTTTTTACTGAGCTCATAATCATGAAATTGAGTAAATATGGATTGTTGCTTACTTGAGTGTTTTGTATCCTTATATGGAGAACTTTTAAATCATGAAATATTTTCTCCTTAAGTTTCAATAATTTGCAATGGTCTTAGAGTGGTTTGGAATCCTTGAAAATCCAGAATAAATTCCTATAGAACTTAATAAATGGCTAAGTTTCCAAATCGATAGTTATATTAGCGTGGAATAATGTATTAACCTAGGAGAGGTCGCAGCCATCGATTTGATCGATGGAAATATCTCAAGTTCCCTTCATTGGTGAAGGAAGTTTGTAATGAATGACTGAGTGGCAGATTTGTATAAAATCTGACAATGTTAATAGTTGACGAAAAATGATAGTCGTCGATCTGATTAGATGATAGAGGAGATATCTGAGTCGTTGATCGTAGTGGACTAGTAGGAATGGAATTTCAAAGGGAAGTTCCGAGTGTCATAGAAAATCTCTGAAGGATAGAATCCAAGGTCGAGTGTGGGTCATAGATATGCAAGCGATGAGTTTAACCTCAATTTTTTATCATTGGGGTCCCACTTAGTAGGTTGTGGGGGAAGAGGATGATAGTGCTGACCTAGAGTGACAACACGATGATACATGTCAATCATTAATTGGTTGACGAGATGAGTGTGGGTCCAGATGGGTAGCAGAACCTTATACCACCGATTTCATCTCAACCATTGGTTGGGGAGATCGTAAGAGCATCAACGTTGTCCATACGAGAGGGTTCGTCAGAGCAGTATGATAGAATGGAACGAAAAAAATTGAACGAGGAGGACTCTGAGTGATAATCTAGACCATGGATCGGTGAGTGGGTGATATGCGATGATAGTTGTTGATCTGTCATAGGTCCCACCTAAGCTAAGAGAGGATGTGGTGAAGACCAAAATGACGTGGCATGCCAACAAGGTATCCAGAGTGTTCATAGAACGACAAGTGTCAGCTGTTGGTTGGTTGATGAGGGCCCAGAGAGGAAAGAAAGTTTTAACCATTGATCTCGTTGGACATTTGATGAGGAGATTTGGACCATTGCATCCATATGCCTCATCATCGGGAATGTGGGAGGTTGTGTTAGGCACTAGATCTATTACAATAATAGAAAATAGGAATATTGCAGTGAATACAAGCGAAATAACAACAAAGAATAGAAATATAGGAGTGTAACAACATAATATATGGTACCACAACACCAAAATAATACCTTTATTGATAGGAAACAATGTTCACTTGCCTCTTCTAGGGGGCATCCTCTAGTAGAGAAAAGCTCCAATGCAATAATTCTCAAGACAAATCCCTCTCATACCTTATACTCTTATTTATACTAATTCTATCTTCTAAAGAACATTCTAGAGGAATATCTTTCTATAAGCGAAAGCTTCTATTAGGTCTACTTACATCGACTTGTTCATATTTATTAAATAGGCCTTATTAACTAGTATCGGCCTTTATTACATGGAAATATATTATTCTACCTACATGAGAAGTTAGGGGTTTAGGTCCCTAACATGCCCTCCCCCTTGAAGAACAACATTGTCCTCAAGGCTTGAGATGAGGAAATTCCTGGAGAATAGTGGTCGACTCGCAGGTGGCATCTTCTGGAGTTGTATCTTTCCATTGCACTAACACCTCCTTGATGGTGCACTGACGGAGACGACGTTCACGCTGGTCCAATATGGAATGTGGTTGCAACCATATGGAACCTTTATTATCCAACTCTAGAATATTGGTTTGAGTTTGGCACTTATTTCCCATCACCTTCTTTAAGCATGAGACATTAAAAACATGATGGATCTTACAATGACGGGACAAAGCTAACTGATAGGCCATTGGTCCCACATGCTTGAAAATGGTATAAGGACCATAAAATTTGGTAGAAAGCTTCCCACAGTGTTCAACTTTGAGTGAATTATTCTTGTAAGGTTGTAGACGAAGAAACACCTTGTCTCATGTAGCAAATTGGTGTTCTGAACATCCTTGATCTTCTTGTTGTTTCATACGATTATAAGCCATGACCAAATTGTCTTTGAGAGAACAGAGAATGGTGGCAAGGACTATAAGAGCTTTTTCAACCTCTTGAACCTTCGAGACCCCTGGTATGTAGGAAATAATTGTCTGGGGATTTTGTCTGTATACTGCTTAAAAAAGAGTCATGTGGGTAGTAGTATGGTAAGATGTGTTATACCGCCATTCAGCTAGGGGTAACCTTTGAGCCCACTAATGTTGTCATTCAGATGAAAAACACCTCAAATATGTTTCCAAACACTTGTTGACAACTTTAGTTTGGCCATCCGTCTGTGGGTGATAAGAAGTACTAAGATGTAATTGTGTGCCCTGGAGCCTGAATAGTTCTTGCTAAAAATTGCTGGTGAAAGTGGGATCTCTTTCAGATACAATAGAATGAGGCATTCCATGAAGCTTGAAAATATGATCCATGAAAATCTGATCCACTGTGGATGTTGTGAATGGGTGTTGAAGAGAAAAAAAATGAGCATATTTGGAAAGGCGATCAACTACCACCATGATGACTGACTTATTTCCAGATTTAGGTAAGCCCACAATGAAATCCATAGAAATGTCTCTTCAAATAGTTTCTAGAATCAGAAGAGGTTGTAGTGTGCCCAGAGATTTGACAGTTTCCCCCTTGTTGCATTGATAGACATCAGATTCAGTGAAAATGGTGCGAACATCTTGTTTCATACCATCCTAGAAAAAAGAATGTTTAACTTGCTCATAGGTTTTGGTAAACCCAGAATGCCCTACTATGGGTGAAGCATGAAGCTCAAAAATAATTGTGGATTTAATTTGCGACTGGTGGCTTAAATATAGATGACCTTTGTAGAGAATATCTTCATTGTGCCAAGAGTACACTAGAGAAACTGGAGAATTGTCTTGCAATTTTTGGATCAGTCGAGAAGTTTTTGGGTTTTGCAGCCATTCCTAGTGAACAACTTGGATCCAATATGGTACAATGAAGGAGAGGGAAAAAATGGATCCTTCTTCTTCATATTTTATGGAAAGAGAATCAACCACTACATTTTATTTTCCCTTCTTACAAATGATCTCATAATCATAGCCAAATAGCTTGGTCACCCATTTTTGTTACTCCTAGGATAAAATCCTATGTTCAAGGAAATACTTGAGGATCTGATGGTCGGATTTAATTTGGAAGTGTTGCCCCAAGAGATCAGGACGTCAGAGATCCACAACATGCAGAATAGCCAAAATTTCCTTTTCATAGATTTTTTGGCCAAGATGTTGCTCCGAGAGTTGTTTGCTAGTGAAGGCCAACGGTCTACCCTCTTGCATAAGTACTGCGCCAATGCCTTTCCTGGAGGCATCACATTCGAGGACAAAATTCTTTGTGAAGTCAGGAGGGGCCAAGACAAGAGTTGTGCACACAACTTATTTCAATACTTAGAGTTATTGATCAACTGTTTGAGTCCAAATGAAAGAATTTTTTTTTAGGAGACCAGTAAGAGGCGCTGCAATTTTTCCATAATTTTTAACAAACTTGCGATAATATCCTGTTAAACCCAAAAAGAGACGCAATCTATTGAGATTTTTTGGGCACGACCAATCCTGCATAGCTTCAATTTTCTTAGGATCCACCCTTACACCATCCTTTCCAACAATATGACTCAAGTACTCCACTTTCGAAGCTCCAAAGGCACATTTAGATTTCTTGAGAAAAAGTTGGTGCTAAGAGAGTAGACTAAGAAATTGATCCACATGGGTAAGATGGTCTGCCCAGGTTTTACTATAGATGAGAATATCATGAAAGAAAACTAGGACAAAATGACAGAGAAAAGGATGGAAAACCTAGTTCATGAGACTTTGGAAAGTGGAGGGAGAATTACGCAGGCCAAAGGGCATGACCAAGAATTCATAGTGACCGTGATGAGTGCAAAAAGAAGTCTTATGAATGTCTTCCTCTTGCATATGTATCTGGTGACCTAGGAAGAATGAATATCAAGTTTAGTAAAATACTGAGCACTAATTAATTCATCCAAGAGATAATCAATGACATGAATGGGAAATTTGTCTTTGATGGTGAGTTTATTGAGGGAAYGAAAGTCTGGACACATATTCCAAGTACCATATYTGTTTAGTACCATGACCACAGGGGAAKAATAGGGGTTGGTACTAGGGAGGATRRTACCTGCGGCTATCAATTCTTGAACAATKTTCTCAATTTCATTCTTTTGGGAAAAGGGATGACGATAAGGGTGAACATTGGGAGGAATACTCTCRGGGATGAGAGGAATGGAATGATCATGAACACCATGAGAAGGAGGAAGTCCCTGGGGAGTGGAAAAAATAGCTTGTTGTTTSGAGGTGATACATTGGAGGTCAGGATGCACCACAGGTGTCTTAATTGCTTGAATATAATGGCTTTGAGAAATAATGACAGAATGTCCTTTTATGAGGAGATTTTCCATTTGATGGGAATTGGTGATCTCAAGGGATCCTATTATGATTCCTTGGAMTTTATATTGTTGTCCCTCCTGTTGGAATTGCATGGTGAATTCYTTAAAATCCATGAGGATGGGACCAAGAGTGCATAACCATTCCACACCRAGCACAATATAACAACCACCCATMTCAATAGAAAAAATATGAGATTTTAGATGGTACTGCCCAATTTGGAGATGCACATTTTCACAACACCCCCCACATTTCATGGTACCACCATTGGAAATCATGATTTGAAAGTTGTTGATTSCATGTATATAGCAATGGGTTTCTTGGGAAATATGACGATGAATAAAATTATGAGTCTTGCCACTATCAATTAATATGATGACCTTTTGATTCTTAATGTAGCCAATGAGCTTGAGGGTTTGGGGAGCAGAGAAAGCAGTGAGAGAAATCAATGAAATGACTAGTTCTACTTCTGGTTGGTCAGAGGGAAGAGTAATATCAATTGGCTTGGGTAACGTTGCCACAAGGGGGTCTCGATCCACAAGGGGGTCTCGATCTCGATCTCGATCCACAGGGGGGTCTCGATCCTCAGAGATGACCATAAACAAATCTTTTTCCTTACACTTGTGCCCCAAAAAATATTTGTCATCACAATTATAACAAAGGCCCTTGAGTTGGTGTTTCACCATTTCATCCCGGGTTAATTTTTGTATATTAAGGGGAGTGGGAGGAGGGGAAGGGTTAGTAGGTCGAGTGTGAGGAACAAAGTAAAGTTTATAGATCTGAGCAGAGAAAATTCGGTGTTCTTCCTTAGCACGTTGAGTAGATTCCAACCTAGTGTGAGGGAGAGTCATGAGGACCTGGGATTGAATTTCCTCTTTGAGGCCATTGATAAAAAATTCCCAGAAGAAGGCATCAAACATGCCATCTGTTTTGAAATCCAAGTGTTCAAAGGTAGACATAAATTCTTCCACTGTTCCATATTGCTTCAACTTGGTCAAACAACCAATATAGTGGGTGTCAATGTCAAAGCGGTCATATAGCTCTGCCACAAACTAAGTCCAAGAAACATACCCCTGGCATGTCTTTCTACGGCATTGCCACCATTGCCAACATTATGGATCAAAATAGAGGACACGATAACAAATTTTTTCCAGATCATCAGGAATTCCATGCAAGGAGAAATAATGTTCCATTTGAGTGACCCAACCAGTGGGACCAGATCCTTCAAATTTTTTCACTTCAACTCGGGAAAGGTGAGGGTCATGAGGAAGGGAATTTAAATGAAGGGCCATATTATGGGAAGAGTTCTCACCTTTAGAGTGGGAAGGTTTTTCAAGGGAGGGAGATCCAAGGGACTGTTTCAACCACTGGGTGAGGGAGGACAATTCACCCTTAACTTTGGCCAATTCGCCTGTAACTTTGGCCTTGAAGGTGTCCAAGCGAGAATTATTAGAAGCAATTCTAGAGGTCATTCTTTGGAGGTCTACTTTGTGTTGTTTGGATTCATTTTGCAGGTAAATGAATTATTGGTTGTAAGTGGCCGCCATGGGTGGAGAGGAACGAAAGAGGGGAAGTGGGACCACACAAAAAAGAGTGAACAATGATATATATGAGTGTGTTCAATGTGAAAAGAGGAATGCAATGAGATAGGTGTCAAATAAGGGTGTGGGAAGGTAAAAAAAAGGGTTAAAAATGATAGGTATCACAACGATCAGGGAAAAAAGAGGAATCCAACGATATAGATCTAAAATAAGGGTCTAAGGAGGTAAAAACAAATATTAAAAATGATAGGTGTCAACGATCAGGGAGAAAAAGGGAATCCAACTAGATAGATCTAAAATAAGGGTCTGAGGAGGTAAAAAGAAAGTTTAAAATCATAGGTGTCACAATGATCCAGGCGAAAAGGGGAATCCAATGAGATATGTCTCAAATAAGGGTACTGGAAGGTCCCATTTTTATTTTTATTTTGCTCTTTTTTTTCCTTTTATTTTTATTTTTTACTTCACTAGGGTTTTATGTAGATGTGAAGAATACCATAGTATCGAAATTACCAAATTGTTAATAGGAAAAATGAAATAGATGTATAGTAATTTCTACAACCCGAATGCATGAGGAAAGGTCGCAGGGAAATAAATCTTCTCTGTTCCTTTTCTGTTTGTAATTTTTTCAAACCAAATGTCAGAGGAAAGGTTGCATGGAAATAGATCTCATATGTTCCTTTTCTGCTTTGTTTCCTTCCCAAGGGTTAGGGTTTTCAGGGTTCCTACAGACAAGGGTTTTCCCTATGCTATCGCTCTCTGATATACATGTGGGGTCCAATAGTAGTACTCGACCCAATATCTCATGGAACTAAGGATGCTAGGTCGTGCCCTTAGTCGTACTACCCGACTACCCATGTACTAGAGAGTATATTCCCGAGTGATGTTCTTGGTGGCACTATAGCAGTGATGTATCTTCTCGAGTATTCTTAACACGATACGAAGATGAAGTTTTAGAAAATCAGAGGCTCTTAGCCCTGGATATAGCACTCAAGGCAACACCTGCAAGATGGTGGGGGGTGCACAAAGAAACAATTCACGACCAGTATCAATGTAAGAGGTTACTGCGCATTAGGTTTGGTGCAGAACAAGGAAGCACCCAACTGCAGAAATATGATGGACAAGGGGCAATAACAGAACACTTAGAGAAGTGTAGAGCGCTATGGAAAATTATACCACCGGAGGACTAGCCTCATCATTTTTTTCACACATTGGAAGTCATCCCAACAAACTGGTATACAGACCAGGAATTGCATAGAGGTACCACAAACTGGACAATATTACAACAGAAATTTACAGTCACTTTCTCATTTGAGCATGATAACCCCAACATAGATGCAACACTTAAAAAAATCAGACGAGTGATATTCATTAAAGAACCATAAGTTGAACTCATACCAGAAGAACAACAACAAAATAGACAGACAGTAAAATAACTAATGCCATTCTACCACGTGCAGGAAGAAGATCCAGATGAAGATGACCTGCACGACATTTAGATTGAGGAAGGTGAATGAGAAAGAGAAGTGGAGGGTCCACCCTTGGAATTAGAAGTAATTATTACATCGATCAAGGTGAAGAAAGTCAACATTGGGACAATGGAGAATCCCAAAATGGCCAACATTGGAGACTACTGGGATGTACATGTATATGCATCAGCCATAGCACTTGAAGTTATACTAGCGTAGCCAGGATCATGAGAATTGGACTATCTTATAGCATTTGCTAGCAGAAAACTGTCAAAATCATAGCAAAATTACAATACCACAGAAAGGGAAGGCTTAGTTATGGTCTACGTGCTTCATAAGTTTAGGAATTACTTATTGGGGAAACATTTCAAGATGTTCACAGACCATTCAGCTCTCAAATACCTTGTCAACAATCCAGTGTTAGGGGAAAGAATTTGTAAATGGCTATTGTTGTTCCATGAATTTGACTTTGAAGTGGTAGTCAAACTAGGGAAGTTGAACGCAGGACCTATCGAGGATCACTAATGGGAAGGAACCTATGAATCTAGAGGAAAA
>SNQJ01S0160503.1:36337-57560 GCA_010110895.2 Picea sitchensis
CTCAGTCTCCTTTGAAGTGTTAATCAATGAAGCAACTTCCCCCTTCTTTAATCCTGAAAGAGGAATCTAATAGGGTTGTCCACTATCCCCACTCCTCTTCCTCCTAGTTGTAGAAGGATTAAGCATAGAAAATAGAGCATCTTCAACCAATGATTCCTTTGAAGGTATTTTGATCAACAATTCATGCTTTATTTCTCATTTATCGTTTCTTGATGATATTCTCATTTTTTATGATGGCTCTAAAAGAATGGTGGATAAGCTCAAAGAGATCCCAGATCTCTTTTGTGCAGACATGAGCATGATGATAAACTCCTTAAAATCTATGATTACCTATTGGGGTCTGTCAAGGGATGATAAGTAGAAAATAAATCACACCTTACACTTCCCTATATAACAACCTTTGACACAGGTATCAAATACCTCAAGGTTTTCAACGAAAGGCCAACCTGTACCTCAAAGTTGATTAGTAATGGATCATTGCCAAAATAGAGAAAAAATTAAACACTTGGTGCAATAGGTGGCTCTCTCATTATGGACACTTATTCTCGGTTAAATCCATCCTTGAGGCCATACCTACTAGATGTGCCTTGCTTGGATCCCAAATTGAGTCCTTAAGTTATAAGTTCTCTTTTCTATTGTTTCATTTGGTCATGGGATAGGGAAAATAACTTGGTATGTTGTTGGTGTAATGTCCTCGCTATAGTCCCCTGATTAATTAATGTTTTATGCTGATATAATGCGTGGCTATGGCCAAACAATGTTTATGTGAATTGTATTTCTGAGTTTTAATAATAAAATGTGATGCAAGTTGTTGGGGAATATGGACAGAGACCGGGGATGAATTAATCCACAAGAGAGAGGAGGGTCTAAGAGAATGTCTAAGAGGGGTCCAAAGGGGCATTACCCATGTCTATTAATTTAGTCCACACTCTTGAATTTTATTATAACTATATATATTAAACTTCTATCTCTAATTGAGTGTCCCCAAAGCCAATCATTGAATGCATGTAAGATGGTGGGTGTGAGAAGTCACATTACATAGTTATTGGGAGCATGGGGGCTAAGTATAATCAACTTGGGGAAGTGTGTGAGTCAAGAAAGCAAGCCAAAGAAGAGGAAATTCATATGGGAAGTTACAACAATTTTAGACATTCAGTTTTTGCATGAACAACAAGGAGAGAGTAGGGGAAAAGATAATTAGAGATGGAGAAATAAGGATGGGAGAATTATGGAGCGTTTTTGAAGCATTTTGGAGCTGAAGATTGAAGAGCCAGGTTTCCAGGCCTGAAGAGTGAACTCATGTATGAGTTCCAATGTAACATAAAGTGTTTGTTTTTGTTTTTCCTAGTAGTTTTCCTAGCAGTGAGCTTCGTTGAGTTTCCTAGTAGAGATATTTTTGGTTACTTGTGCTAGAGAGATTGTTGGATTTTTCTACTCTTCAATTGGTCTCCAAGATTCCTTATGGGTTATTTTGATTTTATCTTACTATCATAGTTTGACTCCGGTTCAGATTTGATAAGCTTCCCAACAAAATCACTTTAAAACTATCGGCCCTTTGGTAGACCAGAGGGCAATGCAACACACAGAGTGTACTATGCAGTCTCACCCGAGATAACTCTATGGGTGGATGCAATACTCAGGTGTTTGCAACCTGAGAATGAGTGGATATATGTGGTTGTACTATGTAATCCTTAGTCATTCGTCTAACATCTTTCGTCTAACATCTACTTATACCAGTCATTTTACTCATGCACGTGGAATACCAGATCTAACTAATTACTTCATTCATCTAATCATTCCTCAATTAATCAGACATAAAGACGCATAAATTCATTCACATAACATAGTGTTACCGTGATTCACCCCCTCTTATGCTACGTGCACAAATATCTGACTCTCAGTTCTTTATTATGGTTCAGTAATATATCACGCCACACGTGTTTACAATCTTGGGTCTCACTCTCCTCCACAGGCTCCTCGACCCCTGCGAGGCTGACTTGATCGCACCAGGATCCCCAACCTGTGATATAAGCCTCAGGATCGAGTTGCTCACTCCTTTCCTATCTCACCAGCTTAATGACTCATGCAGTTCTTACAAATCTCTCTTCCTCTAGGTATTTCTATATATTCCTCACCCCTCTTCTTCTCGTCTCTCTCTAAGTATTCCTTATTTATATCCTTGGATCACCAGCCATTACATTACAAAAAACCTAACCCTAGAACCATTAGGTATTCCTTTCCTACATGCCTCGCCTGCTTCTCTTACACGTGTTGCATTTCCTTCCATCTTTCTTTTCTTCCTTGCATGCTTCTCCTCCAAAAATAACCTTCTTCGCGTGCATCCAACAGGCCCCCAAAACTGACATGTGGCTCGTCTCGAGCCACCTAAACTTTGTACGCTTATTCAATCTCTCCTGTGAGAGCCTGGAACTTCTCTGTGAGTTCCTTTGCTTGCGTCTGAGCCTGTGCGGTCTACTCCTTGAGTGCATTCAATACCTGCACTGCAATCTAATCGGTGATCATCTCTGCACACTCTGCCTGAGTTTGTGCCATGTTCTTCTTTGCATCTTCTACCTACGCAATGGCCTCTGCTACCTGCTCTTGAAGAGGTTCCATTTGATCTTGTCACTCCTTATTCTATGTCTGCGGGGATACGAGTTCTGCTTGCAGCTTCTTGATATCATGTTCTCCTTTAACGCGCTCAATGATCAACATCATCTTATTCCTCTGCTTGAGGTCCTTGATAGCTGTGCTTATCTTTTCCTTTTCCTGGTCCCACTATTGGACCTGTGGATCCTCCTCCAACTTTGTCCATAGTTGTGCTGCTTTATTGAACAAGTCGAAATCTACGCTGACTTGCTTCTCCATATCCTCTATCTGTGTTGTTAATTCCTGCTTCCTATGCTCCTTCGCCTCCGAGGGAGTGGTAGGTATAAGTTGTTCTCGGAGGTGCTCAATCTCCTTCCTGTATTGATCAATTATTTTCACAATTTGATCAATCTTCTACGTCATCGTGAGCTCTGTTGCTTGTGCATTCTTTGGAAGTTTGTCATAGGCTACAACCAATCCCTGCTCGATCATATCCACGTGACCTTTCTTGTCTTTGGTCTCGAGCTTGACTTGCTCGAGCACCAATTCCAACTCTTCTCTACTGTCCTTCGTCTATTGCAGTTCTGTTGCATCTCTGCGTGCACATGACTGTACCTCCTACGTGATGCTGACTTGCAATTTGTATAATTCCTTGGTTGGTATCCGTCCCAGTACCAACTATAATTGTGTCAGGTATTTCAGTGGTGTCTTGCCCATAATCTCGTCCATGCGCAACATGTTGGGTGTAACAAAAAACTTCGAGCTCGACTGTGCTATCATTTGGATTCTATCCTGCTCGCTCGACCCATCTATGGCTCCTACCTGTGATGTTGTGGGGGATGATTCTATTCCTCTATCGACCCTCTGTGTTTCTCTGATCTGCCTCATGTCTGTCGGCTCATCCTGCATCCTGTCCCTTTGACGTTGGGCTTCACCAAAATATTTTTTCGTTCGATCTTGGACCATCTGGGCCACGAGGTCCACATCTTCCCCTATGATCGTATATTCTGGTGGCATTTTGTGGGCCTTAGTTTTCTTACATGCACCCCCTGTTTGTATAATTGGCCTCTTGGTATGGCCTTTCTCTTGGTGAGTAGCACTAGATGTGGTCCCTTGTGCTGTCTCATTCTTTTTTTCTTGTTGTTATGACACCTAGGTGTTGTTCTTCTTCCCCGCCTAGGTGCCTTTCTTGGACACACCCCATTTTTTCTGTTGCGTTGAGCTCTGTCCTGTCCTTGGCTTCTTGGGCATCGTTTTGTCTCTTGCAGGTGTATGTTCCTTCCCTACTTCCACCTCCTTCTCTATGACCATCTCTTGATTCAAGTCTGGAATCCTCCAGTCCTCGTGACAATCCTTGATGACCATTTCTACGTCCTCTTATTTGATGCAGTACCACATTTGTATCCATTGGTTCTCAATATTCTTTTGTTCTTAGATCCACATTGTATGTCTGGTCGCTTTGAAGTTGGCTATGCCCTGATACTGTGTGACCACTTCTGGTGCAATCCTCCAAGTGTTGGCGATGCTTTCTTGTAGGTCATTGTAATACCCTGTGAACATGCCTGCATTCACACTTTTGTTCTTGGGGTATGAAGTTTTCCCCAATGATAGGTATTGTGCTATGCGGCAAGGATTGGATCTTGTGGAAAAGTATGAATACTTAAGCTCCCTCCATTCAACCAAGGCGATCCATAACGGTAGCCACGAATAGTGAAATTTTGTCCCCAGGTCCTGCGCGTCCTTGAAATATTGCAATAACAAATTCAACAAGTACGGGGCCTAGCTGAGTGTGGTACCCTCCGCACACTGCACTGCAGCTGCGATGACCCTGACATGGACTTCCTCCTTGCGACATTTCCTGAGTAACTTGCATGCCATGATTTGTTTGGCCATCCTTGTCACTGCGTCACTAATGCGCTTAATTATGATTCTTCGTGACCCTCTTTCTGTACCATAGGTATTCTTCATTTCCTTGACCAATGCCTTCTCCTTCGTCTTGTCATCGAGGAAATGCATGGGTTTCTCCCCCTGAGGTGACAATCTTCTAATATATGTAATGAGATCTATGTCTATCGAGACGAGATATTCCATCCATAGGTATCCTCCGTGGGTAGATGCCATCATCTTCTTGACGCACTTGGTTGCGTCTCGACCCCTTCCAAAGTGTGGGATATCAAACAGTCCTAGAATCCTGGTTTTGGCCAATTCAGTTGCTCACTGTTTTGGTTGGTTAATTGGTTCACCAAAGGGTCCTAAACCCACAGTATCCAAGTAAAATTTCTTGTAAAACTCTAGAAACTTGTCGGTGTCAGTCACATCGTGGTCTGAGTATCATAGTTTCTCAATGTGGCCTAACAGGTTACCCGCGACACACACTCCTTATGAAATGCACGGAAATAATATGGTTGTGGCAATCTGCTTGCATGATGATCTTGCTACCAGTTGTTTTCCCTTGCGTTGTGGTGGCTGACTCGAGGTTCCAGCCTCCATTTTTCTCTCTTCTGCATGATACTCCTCTGCTCGGCCGGTGACATCTTCCACTTTGCACTCCTATGGATGTTCCAGGATGGTTGTGTGTGATATTTTTGGCGTGGTCGTTTCTTCTTGGTTCGGGCCATCCCATTAACCCTCAAGGCTTCTTCGGGGTTTTCCGAGAAGGAAGGATTTCATGTATCTTGGGTCTGCTGACTCTATCCTAATTCTGGCATATCGATGTCCATGTCCACTAGTGTTTTCTATTGGGTTTCCTCCTCCACTGGTGTGGGGATTTCTGGTGTCATATTGGGTGACGATATGTCATCTACGTTGATGCTTTCTAGAGCCTGAGGTGGTTGTGGCTCGCTTGCCTATGACTGCTGAGGTGCTCTCATGTTGCTTTGAGGTTGTCTATAGGTCTAGATCAACGCTCCTAGCTTGGGTGGTTCCATAGTGGTAAAATGTATTCTCTGTCAAGATTAGTTGGCTCTGTAACTTCTGCAAACTCGCTCTTTGTTCCGTATACTCTATTTCTCTGTCCTTTTCTCAATTTCACAATAACCCTTCCGATCCTGGCGTGCTTCCCTTGTATAGAATTGGGTGAAATTTCTTAGAGACGTTACCCAACTTATGTTTTGAATGCACTAGCACTTCCTGCATACTTTCCATTGAATTCCATTGCCGTCGCCAGTTGGCATGATTAATGCGACATCCCTTCAATAATTCTTGTCATTCAATTTTGATAGTCGTCGTCCGCTGGCACTTATTTGTCGTACCCACCATTTATGTTGTTTCCACATTTTAGTGACCGTTGGTACTTTCTCCGTCATGCTAGCACTTCCGAGTGCGCGTGCTCATTCTCTTTTTGACACACTATGCCTATGTTTCTATCTTTTGATGTCCGACGCAGTAACCCCTCTATTTTTTTTTTTAAGTGCTAAGAGGTCGACTGTCCCTATAGAGCTTCGGTCAACTCCCATTGATCATCCCTCTAAGTTTTGTTTCTCCTAAATGCTTCATCTGTACATCACCCCCATATGTGACAATATTTACTTCGTATGGTCCTAACCAATGCATTCTGATTTTTCCTGGGTGTTGAAGATATTTACTGTCGTATACCAAGACTAGGTCTCCCTTGTTGAAATTTTTCCTCTTGATATGTCTATCATGCCAAAATTTGTCCCTAAATTTCTGTACTTCTTGGTGAAATCCTTCTAGAATCCTATCTTCCTCCATGATCATCAACTGAATTAACCTTTCATGTACTGCGCCTCTCTCTATCATGTTTGTAATTGTTGCTACGCGCAGACTAGGTACCAAAGGCTCTAATGGCACCACTATTTCTTGTCCATACACCAATATGAATGGTGTATATCCTGTCAAGTTTTTTCATGTGGTCTTGTACACCCATAGCACTGTTGGTATCTTCAAGTCCCAATCATCCCTATTAATGTTGCATATCTTTGTCAGTGCATTCTCGAGGATTTTGTTAAAGGCTTCCACTGCTCCATTTGCTTGAGGATGATATGGTGTACTATTTTTATGATAAACTTCAAACTCCTCAGTCATAGCCCTAATAGTGTTGTTAATGAAGTGAGTGCCTTGGTCACTCATCAAAATCCTTGGGCAACCAAATCTAGTGATCACTTGCTCAAACAAGAAGTGTGTCATTGTCTCTGTGCTGCAATATTTTATTGGTGTTTCTTCTTCCCATCTTGTTAAGTACTCTGTCGCGGTAATAATGTACCTTTCCCCTAACCTTTTTGTTGGTGGGTTATTTGGTCCCACAAAATCTATTGCCCATTTTTCGAATACCTGAAAGGTTACTTATGGTCTCAGGGGCATCTCGTCCCTTCTATTTGGTTTCCCAACCCTTTGACATACATCGTTTTTTGGAAGTATTCCTTTGAGTCTCTGTGAACAATCGACCACCATAGTCCTGCATGGTGGCTTTGCCTGCATAATGTCCTCCCGCTATTCCCTCATGCGATTCAACTAAAATCCTTGGTATTTCATGTTCTAGCACACATCTTCTCAAGATACTATATGCACCCATTTTGTATATGTATCCTGCAATCAATTGATAGTCGGCATCCATGACTATCAGGTTTTTCTTCTGCGCAATGTTAAATTCCTCTGGCATATTCCTTGTACTCAAGTATTGGATGATGTCTGTGAAGTATTCATCGGCTATTTGGACTGAAAATAGTTGTGTGTCGGGAAATTTTTCCTCTAGATTCATAGGTTCCTTCCCATTAGTGATCCTCGATAGGTCCTGCGTTCAACTTCCCTAGTTTGACTACCACTTCAAAGTCAAATTCATGGAACAACAATAGCCATTTACAAATTCTTTCCCCTAACACTGGATTGTTGACAAGGTATTTGAGAGCTGAATGGTCTGTGAACATCTTGAAATGTTTCCCCAATAAGTAATTCCTAAACTTATGAAGCACGTAGACCATAACTAAGCCTTCCCTTTCTGTGGTATTGTAATTTTGCTATGATTTTGACAGTTTTCTGCTAGCAAATGCTATAAGATAGTCCAATTCTCATGATCCTGGCTACGCTAGTATAACTTCAAGTGCTATGGCTGATGCATATACATGTACATCCCAGTAGTCTCCAATGTTGGCCATTTTGGGATTCTCCATTGTCCCAATGTTGACTTTCTTCACCTTGATCGATGTAATAATTACTTCTAATTCCAAGGGTGGACCCTCCACTTCTCTTTCTCATTCACCTTCCTCAATCTAAATGTCGTGCAGGTCATCTTCATCTGGATCTTCTTCCTGCACGTGGTAGAATGGCATTAGTTATTTTACTGTCTGTCTATTTTGTTGTTGTTCTTCTGGTATGAGTTCAACTTATGGTTCTTTAATGAATATCACTCGTCTGATTTTTTTAAGTGTTGCATCTATGTTGGGGTTATCATGCTCAAATGAGAAAGTGACTGTAAATTTCTGTTGTAATATTGTCCAGTTTGTGGTACCTCTATGCAATTCCTGGTCTGTATACCAGTTTGTTGGGATGACTTCCAATGTGTGAAAAAAATGATGAGGCTAGTCCTCCGGTGGTATAATTTTCCATAGCGCTCTACACTTCTCTAAGTGTTCTGTTATTGCCCCTTGTCCATCATATTTCTGCAGTTGGGTGCTTCCTTGTTCTGCACCAAACCTAATGCGCAGTAACCTCTTACATTGATACTGGTCGTGAATTGTTTCTTTGTGCACCCCCCACCATCTTGCAGGTGTTGCCTTGAGTGCTATATCCAGGGCTAAGAGCCTCTGATTTTCTAAAACTTCATCTTCGTATCGTGTTAAGAATACTCGAGAAGATACATCACTGCTATAGTGCCACCAAGAACATCACTCGGGAATATACTCTCTAGTACATGGGTAGTCGGGTAGTACGACTAAGGGCACGACCTAGCATCCTTAGTTCCATGAGATATTGGGTCGAGTACTACTATTGGACCCCACATGTATATCAGAGAGCGATAGCATAGGGAAAACCCTTGTCTGTAGGAACCCTGAAAACCCTAACCCTTGGGAAGGAAACAAAGCAGAAAAGGAACATATGAGATCTATTTCCATGCAACCTTTCCTCTGACATTTGGTTTGAAAAAATTACAAACAGAAAAGGAACAGAGAAGATTTATTTCCCTGCGACCTTTCCTCATGCATTCGGGTTGTAGAAATTACTATACATCTATTTCATTTTTCCTATTAACAATTTGGTAATTTCGATACTATGGTATTCTTCACATCTACATAAAACCCTAGTGAAGTAAAAAATAAAAATAAAAGGAAAAAAAAGAGCAAAATAAAAATAAAAATGGGACCTTCCAGTACCCTTATTTGAGACATATCTCATTGGATTCCCCTTTTCGCCTGGATCATTGTGACACCTATGATTTTAAACTTTCTTTTTACCTCCTCAGACCCTTATTTTAGATCTATCTAGTTGGATTCCCTTTTTCTCCCTGATCGTTGACACCTATCATTTTTAATATTTGTTTTTACCTCCTTAGACCCTTATTTTAGATCTATATCGTTGGATTCCTCTTTTTTCCCTGATCGTTGTGATACCTATCATTTTTAACCCTTTTTTTTACCTTCCCACACCCTTATTTGACACCTATCTCATTGCATTCCTCTTTTCACATTGAACACACTCATATATATCATTGTTCACTCTTTTTTGTGTGGTCCCACTTCCCCTCTTTCGTTCCTCTCCACCCATGGCGGCCACTTACAACCAATAATTCATTTACCTGCAAAATGAATCCAAACATAACCTGAAGTAGACCTCCAAAGGGCCAGGCCTCTAGAATTGCTTCTAATAATTCTCGCCTGGACACCTTCAAGGCCAAAGGGATTTTGAGGCCGGGTGGCCAAAGTTATAGGTGAATTGTCCTCCCTCACCCGGTGGTTGAAATAGTCCCTTGGATCTCCCTCCCTTGAAAAACCTTCCCACTCTAAATATGAAACTCTTCCCATAATATGACCCTTCATTCCAATTCACTTCCTCATGACCCTCACCTTTCAGGGGTTGGAGGTAGAAAAAATTTAGAGGATGCGGTCCCCTTGGATTTGGGTCACTCAAATGGAACATTATTTCTCCCCTTGCATGCAAATTCCTGATGATCTGGAAAAAATTTGTTATCGTGTCCTCTATTTTGATCCATAATGTTGGCAATGGTGGCTTGTCGAGTGAAGAGACATGCCGAGGGGTATGTTTATTGGACATAGTTTGTGGCATAGCTATATGACCGCTTTGACACTTAAACCCACTATATTGGTTGTTTGACCAAGTTGAAATAATGGAGCAGTGGAGAGAGATTTATGTCTACCTTTAGACACTTGGATTTCAAAGCGGATGGCATGTTTGATGCCTTCTTAGAATTTTTATCAATGGCCTCAAGGAAATTCAATCCAGTCCCTCAGCGTCCTCCCTCACACTAGGTTGGAATCTACTCAACGTGCTAAGGAAGAACACCGAATTTTCTCTGCTCAGATCTATAAACTTTACTTTGTTCCTCACACTTTCGACCTCACTAACCCTTCCCTCCCTCCCTCCCCTTAATATACAAAATTAACCGGGATGAGAATGAATTTAAGCACCAACTCAAAGGACGCTATTTATAATTGTGATGATAGATATTTTTTGGGGCACAAGTGTAAGGGAAAAAAAACTATTTATGGTGTAGAGGTCGAGACCCCCACAGTGGTCGAGGGTCGGTCGAACCATGTGGATCGAGACCCCCTTGTAGATTACCCAAACCAATTGATAATTACTCTTCCCTCGATCCAACCCGGAAGTAGAACTAGTCATTTCATTGATTTCTCTCAACAGCACCTGCGCTCCCCAAACCCTCAAGCTCATTGGCTACATTAAAAACATGAAGGTCATCATATTGGTGATGGTGGCAAGACTCATAATTTTATTCACTGTCATATTTCCAAAGAAACCCATTGCTATATACATGGAATCAACAACTTTCAAATCATGATTTTCAATGGGTGGTACCATGAAATGTGGCAAGTGTTGTGAAAATGTGCATCTCAAATTGGCGGTACCATCCTAAAATCTCATATTTTTTCTATTGAGATGGGTGGTTGTTATATTGTGCTTGGTGTGGAATGGTTATACACTCTTGGTCCCATCCTCATGGATTTTAAAAAAATGACCATGCAATTTCAATAGGAAAACCAACAATATAAGTTCCAAAGGCATCACAATAGGCTCCTTTGAGATCATCGGTTTTCCATCAAATGGAAAATCTCCTCTATGGGACGTGCATCATTATTTTATAAAGCCATTATATTCGAAGCAATTCAAGACCTTTTGTGGTGCATCCGACCTCAATGTATGCCTCGAACAATGTTCATTTTTCCACTCCCAGGACTTACCCTTCTCATGGTGTTGCCAGTCCTAACAGTTCCTCTCATCCACAATTATTCCTCTAGTATTCCTTACCATGAGTCATCCCCTTTTCCCAAAAGAATGGGGAATTTGAGAACAGTGTTCAAGAATGATATGCTTGGGTGTTATCCGTCCCAGTACCAGCCCTTTTTCTTTCCCTGTGGTCATGGTACTAAACAAATGGTACTTGGAATATGTGTCAGGACTTTAGTTCCCTCAATCCTGACTCACCATCGAGATGATTTCCCATTCATGTCATTGATTATCTCTTGGATAGATTAATTGGGTGCTGGGTATTTTACTAAACTTTGTTGGGCTCTTCCCTAGGTCACCGGATACATATGCAAGAGGAAGACATTCATAAGACTTCTTTTTGCACTCATTAGGGTCACTATGAAGATTCTTGGTCATTCCCTTTGGCCTGCGTAATTCTCCCTCCACTTTCCAAAGTGCCATGAATTTCAGGTTTCCATCCATGCTTCTGTCACATTTTGTCCACCGTTTCTTTCATGATATTCTCTCTATAGTAAAAGACACAGGAAGGACCATCTACCCATGTGGATCAATTTCTTGCAGTCTGCTCTTGGCACCAACTTTCTCAAGAATCGTGTGCGCATTTGGAGCTTTGGAAGTGGAGTACTTGAGTCATATTGTTGGAAGGGATGGTGTAAGGGTGGATCTAAGAAATTGAAGCTATACGAGGATTAGTGCGTGCTAAAATCTCAATAGATTGCGTCTCTTTTTGGGTTTAACAGGATATTATCATAATTTTTTTTAAATTGTGGAAAAATTCACGGTAGCCTCTTCTTGGTCTCCTTAAAAAAATTCTTTCATTTGGACTCAAACAGTTGATCAATAACTCTAAGTATTGAAATAAGTTGTGTGCACAACTCTTGTCTTGGCCCTTCCGACTTTACTAAGAATTTTGTCCTGGAATGTGATGCCTCGGAAAGGCGAAAAATTACTTATGCAAGAGGGTAGACCGTTGGCCTTCACTAGCAAACAAAATTCAGAGAGACATTTGGGCCAAACAATCTATGAAAAAATTTGGCTAATGCATGTTGTGGATCTCGGCACGTCGATCTCTTGGGACAACACTTCCAAATTAAATCCGACCCTTGGATCCTCAAGTATTTCCTTGAACATAGTTTTTATCTAGAGTAACAAAATGGGTGACCAAGCTATTTTGGCTATGATTATGAGATCATTTTGGCAAGAAGGAAGTAAAATGTAGTGGACAGTTCTCTTTCCATAAAATATATGAAGAAGAAGGATCATTTTTTCCCCTGTCCTTCATTGTACCATATTGGATCCGTTGTTCACTAGGAATGGTACACCAGCCAAAAACTTCTCATATGATACAACAATTGCAAGAAAATTATCCTGTTTCTCTAGTGTACTCTTGGCACAATGAAGATAACTATCTACAAAGGAGTCATCTATATTTAAATACCCGATTAGCAAAATTAAATCCTAATTATTTTGAGCTTCATGCTTCACCCATAGTAGGAGCATTAAGGTTTACCAAAACCTATGAGCAAGGATTAAACGTTCTTTTCTAGGATGGTATGAAACAAGATGTTAGCACATTTTCCCTCACTTGAATGCGATGTCTATCAATGCAACAAGGAAGCTGTCAAATCTCGGGCACACTACAACCTCTTACGATTCTAGAAACTATTTGAAGAGACGACTCTAGCAGTTTCATTGTGGGCTTACCTAAAATGGAAATAAATTGATCATCATGGTGGTAGTTGAAATTAAGCCTTTCAAATATGCTCATTTTTTCTCTTCAGCACCCATTCCTGGCACATCCCTGGTCGATTTTCATGGATCATATTTTCAAAGCTTCATGGAATGCCTGTTCTATTGTATAAAGAAAGAGATCCCACTTTCACCGGCAATTTTTAGCAAGAACTGTATTAGGGCTCGAGGCACACAATTACATCTTAGTACTACCCATCACCTGAGAGACGGATGGCCAAACTAAAGTTGTCCACAAATGTTTGGAAACATATATTTGTGATGTTTTTCATCGGATAACAACATTAGTGTAGACTCAAGGAATTACCTAATTTGAATGGGGCGGTGCAACATCTTACCATACCACTACCCACATGACTCCTTTTTAAGCGATATATGGAAAAAATCCACAGGACAATTATTTCCTACATTTCAGGGGTCTCGAAGGTTCAAGAGGTTGAAAAAGCTCTTATAGTCCTTGCCACCATTCTCTGTTCTCGAAGATAATTTGGTCATGGCTTATAATCGTATGAAACAACAAGAGATCAGGATGTTGAGCTTACCAATTTGCTACTGAGACAACAAGGTGTTTCTTAGATCTACAACCTTACAAGAATAATTCACTCAAAGTTGAACACTGTCATAAACATGCTCCTAAATTTATGGTCCTTATACCATTTTT
This sequence comes from Picea sitchensis, assembly GCA_010110895.2. Taxonomy (NCBI): domain Eukaryota; kingdom Viridiplantae; phylum Streptophyta; class Pinopsida; order Pinales; family Pinaceae; genus Picea; species Picea sitchensis. The sequence continues at coordinate 49,752 of SNQJ01S0160503.1, forward strand.
CAAGCATGTGGGACCAATGGCCTGTCGGTTAAGCTTTGTCAAAGTCATTGAATCCATCATGTTTTCATGTCTCATGCTTAAAAGAGGTGATGGAAATAGTGCCAAACTCAAACCAATATTCTAGAGTTGGATAATAAAGGTTCCATATAGTTTGCAACCACATTCCATATTGGACCAGCGTGAACGTCGTCTCCTTCAGGTGCACCATCGGGAGGACAGTAGTGCAATGGAAAGATACAACTCATGAAGATGCCACTTGGGAGATGACCACCATTCTCCGGGAATTTCCTCATCTCAAGCCTTGGGGACAATGTTGTTTTTAAGGGAGAGGGCATGTGGGACTCAAACCCCTAACTTCTCCATGTAGGTAGAATAATACCTTCCATGTAATAAAGGCCGATACTAGTTAATAGGAGCCTATTTAATAAATATGAACAAGTCGATGTAAGTAGACCTAATAGAAGCTTACGCTTATAGAAAGATATTCCTCTAGAATGTTCTTTAGAGATAGAATTAGTATAAAAAAGGTAGAAGGTATGAGAGGAGGTTGTCTTGAGAATTATTGCATTGGAGCTTTTCTCTACTAGAGGATGCCCCTAGAGACAAGTGAACATTGTTTCTATCAATAGGGAATTATTATTTTGGTGTTGTGGTACCATATATTATGTTGTTACACTCCTATATTTCTATTCTTTGTTGTTATCATTTACAGCTTGTATTCAACGCAATATTCCTAACCTATTATTGCTTAATAAATCTAGTTCCTAACACAACCTCCCACATTCCCGATGATGAGGCATATGGATGCAATGGTCCAAATCTCCTCATCAAATGTCCAACGAGATCAATGGTTAAAACTTTCTTTCCTCTCTGGGCCCTCATCAACCAACCAACAGCTGACACTTGTCGTTCTATGAACACTCTGGATACCTTGTTGGCATGCCACGTCATTTTGGTCTTCACCACATCCTCTCTTAGCTTAGGTGGGACCTATGACAGATCAACAACTATCATGCTTTATATCCCACTTACTTTCTGATCATGGTGCATATCACTCGGAATTCTGGGCAATTTTTCGTTCCACATTCTATCATCTTGCTCGGCCGGGCCTCATTATGGACCAGCGTTGATGCTCTTTGATCTCCCAACCAATGGTTGAGATAAAGAATCGGTGGTATAAGGTTACGCTACCCATCGGACCCACACTCATCGTCAACAATTAGTGATTGACATGTATCATGTTGTCACTCTGGTCGCTTTCTCATACTCCTTCCCCACAGTAACCTACTAGGGTGGGACCCCAATGATAAAAATTGAGTTGACTCTTGGCTGTCTATGAGCCCCGCTTTCGACCTTGGATTCTATCCTTGAGGAGATTTTCTATGACTTTTCGGAACTTCCCTTTGAAATTCATTCCCTACTAGTCCCTCGATCCAAGCGACTCATATCTATCCTCTATCGTCTAATCAGATCGACGACTATCATTTTTCGTCAACTATTAACATTGTCAGATTTTATACAAATCTGCCACTCAGTCATTCATTACAAACTTCCTTCACCAATGAAGGGAACTTGAGATATTTCCATCGATCAAATCGATGGCTGCGACCTCTCCTAGGTTAATACATTATTCCACGCTAATATAACTATCGATTTGGAAACTTAGCCATTTATTAAGTTCTATAGGAATTTATTCTGGATTTTCAAGGATTCAAAACCACTCTAAGGCCATTATAAGTTATTGAAACTTAAGGAGAAAATATTTCATGATTTAAAAGTTCTCCATATAAGGATACAAAACACTCAAGTAAGCAACAATCCATATTTACTCAATTTCATGATTATGAACAAAATTACAAAAACTTATTACCATAGCACCTAACTTTCATACATTCAACTATGGATTATAAGCGGTGAGTTTCCTCTTAGGTTTGTTTTACGTATGCATGCATATATATATCATTTCTATGCAGTTATTTCGGTCTGAGATAAACACTTATGCGATAGGGAAATTACCAAAATCCTAGCCCGGTGAGAGAGATGGATTCTTTCCTCCCAACCTTTCGCCTTGTTGGCCAAGTGAAAACACAACCATACCCAGATTACAAGACGGCAGGCCCTTGGAATTGACCTCCGGCAGGGGTTTGGATTTAGCGATGATTTAGGAAGGTTACTCTCATTCCTCCTCTGACACAACAGAAGTTTCCACCTTCCACTGAGCTTCGGGTCTCCACAAGTTTATCGAGTGGTTTCTTAACTGGATTTCCTCTGTGAGGAGAGAGTCCCTTATCCTCAATATTCACTCAACGAACGAAATCCCCTTACCAGCATGAGTTTATGTTCGTAAGAACCAAGTTGTGACACACTATTGCTCTAGTTTGGGATCTAGGTCTTCTCTGTTCAGGGTGACATTTCAAAAACTCATGAAAGCTTCTTGTTTTCCTCTAGAAAGCTCTTCTTTTTTCTTTCTTTTCCTCAATCAACACATTTGAACCTTTGTGCTCTATTCTCTCTTGCTCCTCTCTATATATCCTACCATATTTTTCTTCATTGTATGTTCTCCCTCCCATTATGAGTCGTGTTTTCCTCCTCCGGTCTTCTTCTTTGTCCCCTTAGGATTTCTGTAACTTCCTATGGACGTAACTTGTAGTCTGCAATTCCCAGTATGAAAGGGCCGTTCGATGGCATCCCCCTGTCAGTTGTTCAATCAACATTTTTTCTATCGTGGCCAATTGCCAATATTCATTAACTTCCCCAACCACCTCTATGAATTATTTTTAATGGTCACGTGGTTTTCATATACTTATGTATGTTGGTAGGTGTAGCTTTATGTTTGCAAGCATAAATTAGCTTGTTGCGCAAGCTTCCTATTTTCTCCATTGATACATATCAGCTCCACCTCACTCAACTGTTCAATCAGTCCCTACCTCATCAATTTCCTTTGGTGTATCATGGCGAATATTTTCAAAGTTGTTCCCTCTTAGTCAAAGGTTTTGTGTTTCTATTAAATCAAAACATAATTACATGCCTCATAACATTAATATCTGAAGTTTGTGCATAATTACAATCTTGGGGAAAAAACGAGGTGTTGAGAGGTGTGTCCTGCTTTAATGACATTAAGAGTGTTGAAGATGAAAAACGATTTCTCTTAGATTGTCCAGCCTATACCTAGGTTAGATCTCAGAACAAAATTTTTGTCACACTACCAATCTTCCTATCCTTTTAAATCAACAAAACTAAGAACAGTCTTAGAGCTTTATCGCCCCAATCCTTTTGAGCTCCAAGGTAAAATTCTAAAAGTTGCAGTAATCCCATACCCTAATGGATTCAATAGATAATTGAATTAATCGCAATCATCGTCATCATCATAACGACTTTATCAATTTTATTTCCACCATGTTTAAATAATAATAATTTTTTGAAAAATGTTTGTCTTATAAATTTTATTGATCTTAAGGGACCATAAACACCACTATCTTTATGGATCTCAAGTAATCATAAATATTAAATTGAATATGGTTAATTCTTTCCCTTATTATTATTAGACTATATAAAGAATGTATGCAAAAATTATTATTTTAATAAATTTAATTGTATTTTTTATTTTTTCCAAAATTTTAATATTTTATAGCCAAAATTCTCATTGCCAACTATCACAATGGTAACTAAATTGTTATACTACATAAATAAACATTTACACTTACTCTTATATGGTTTTACGGTATGTTTGAAGATATAGCGAGATGGGAAATTTTCCATTCAATGTTGGAATTTCTAAATTGACAAGTTTAGCACATTGTAATACCTGTTATACTCATTTTTGAAGGTTGTTGACAATTATATTAGATTATTAATCATAGTTGATGAACAAATTAACTTGTGATTGATAATTTTCCCATCAAATTTCATCACTGCTTCAGTCTATCATATATAAAGTGATAATTTGTCCATCAAATTTCATCACTACTTTCGTCTATCAGATACCACATATAAAGTGATAATTTACCTATCAAATTACATTTTCCCATCAAATTCAATGTTGCTTTGGAGTCTATCATATATAAAGTGATAATTTGTCCATCAAATTTCATCATTTTCTCTATCAAGATACCACACATAAAGGTGATAATTTACCCATCAAAATTCCATCACTACTTCGACTTTAAAACTCGTAACTCAAGTAATAGAAAACCGTGAAAATTGTATTGGTGAAAATAAGTCCTTATCCTCCAACTACCATTACAAACTTTTTTCTTTCCAAGTTGGGGGCCACTTGTGTTAATTGTAACTAAGATCTCTGCTGGAGGGTGCCCCCCTCAAAGAGGCAAGTGAACATTGTTTGGTATCAATAAAGGTATTATTTTGAATTGTTGTGGTACCATACTGTTATGTTTTCATTGCTATATTTCTTTTCTTTATTTGTTATTCCCTTTGGTATTCAGCGCATTTCCTATTTTCTGTTATTGCCAATAAGATGCTGTTTTAACAAGTGGTATGAGCACTTTCCTTAGAATGTTGTGGGTTAATTTTTTTTTCCGGGGTAGAGACATGTTTCAACATCTTTCAGCTACAAAGATCTATCGTTACAAGCATAAACCGGTTAGGAAACATACATGCGATACAAGGGTGTAAGCTCATTATTCCAGAAGCCAGCAGCCATGTTTGGTACCCCTTCCGGTGTGGTTGCATTCGGACAACACGTATACAGACATTGCTTCCACACGTCCCTCGGTATATCGAGACCTAGCTATCCACGGAAACCAACCATAGATCAACCGATCCATTTGGCATTATGGTGCCACAGAAAATCACTTTCGGGAAGATACTCTCTAGGTACTTGGGTAGTTTGGTGAAATCTTGACTAAGGGCGACCTAGCCTCCTTAGTTGGTGCCTTGAGATATTGGGTCGAGGTACTACAAGTGGACCACACTGCATTATATCATAGAGTTATAGAATAGGGAAAACCCTTGTATATAGGAACCACGAAAACCCTAACCCTTGGAAGGAAACAAAACGAAGGCTGAGAGAATATCTATTTCGTGCAACCTTTCCTCGTTATTTTGGGAGTTTACCAAAAGGTACCAAGCAGTAAAAGGAGCGAGGAGGAATGACAACCTTTCCTCCATTCACGACTTTGCGAAAATTACTATACATCTATTTCATTCTTCCTGTTAAGAATTTGGAAATTTTTGATACTATGGTATTGCTATGCTCGCATAAGAGCTAAGTAAAAAATAAAATAAAATAAGGAAAAGGGAGCAAAATAAAAATAAAAATGGGACCTGCCAGTACCCTTATTTGAGACATGTCTCGGCAGTTCCCTCTTTTCATACGGATCGTTGTGATACCTATCATTTTAAAAGCGTTTTTACTGGATCCTTATTTTAGACCTATCTAGTTGGATTCCCCTTTTCTCCTAATTGTTGCAACACCTATCATTTTTAACTTTTTTACCCCCACACCCTTATTTTAGACCTATCTGCGTTGGATTCCCTTTTTTGCTTTATCGTTGTGATACCTATCATTTTAACCTTTTTTACCTTCCATACCCTTATTTGACACCTATCTCGTTGCATTCCTCTTTTTACCAGACACACTCATGCCATATTTTTCACTCTTTTTGTGTGGTCCCACATCCACTCTTTCGTTCCTCTCCTTCACCCGTACCTCTTGCAACCAAAGAGATTTCGCAAGATGATCAAAGACAACTTCATTAGACAGCTCAAGGCTGACCTACGAAATTACTTCTAATAATTTCGGCAACCTTGGGACATTCAAAAGTGAAGTTACAATTGAAATGGCAGAGGTTAAGGGTGAATTTTCGTCCATCACCCAGTGGTTGAAATAGTCACTTGGATCACCCTCCCTTGAAAAACTGGCGGGTGAGAGAATTTTCCATGTGTGGCCTTCATTTCAATTCAGGTTCTCATTGACCCAGCCTTCCCAGAATTTGATGTGAAATTTTTCTGAGGTTGGTGCTTGGATTTGGGTCACTCAAATGCGTTGTTATTTCTCCCTTGCATGGAATTACTAATGGGAAAACTTTTCATTTATTGTATGCGTATTTGTTCCAGGCGTTGGAAATGAACGTGTCATTAAGAAATACGCCGGTACATGTTGTTTGGACTTAGTTTGTGGCAAAGATATATGACCGCTTTTACATTGACACCTACTATCCCGGTCCCGACTTGACCAAGTTGAGCACAATGGCTGGGAAAATTTATATCTTCCTTTAGAACTTGTCTTTAAAGGGCGTATATACTTCTTTGAGAATGTTTTATCGATTGGCCTCAAAGGAAATTGCGACGGTCTCATGATATCTCCCTCCACCTTGGTTGGAAGCTACTCAATTAATACTGGAGACCCGAACAACAAATTGTCTCTTCTCAGACCCTCAAAACTTCATTTGTTCCTCACACTTGACGTACTAACCATGCCCCTCCTCCCACTCCCTCGAGATCAAAATTAGCCCAGGATGAAATGGTAGGAACACCAACTCAAGGGCCCGCTGTTATAGTGGTGAAAATATAAATTTTAGGGCATAATTGTAGGGAAAAGTTGTTTAGCAGCCATCCTAAGGATGTTTCTACAAAGGAAGAGCTGAGACCACCACAGCTTAGCGTTACCCAATCCAATGATATTACTCCACTTATACAGCGGAAGTGGGAACGATGTTTTGTTTGATTTCTCTCCTTCCTTCTCTGCTCCCAAACCCTCGGCTGTTGGCTACATTAAGAATATGAAATTCATCATCCTAGTTGACGGTGGCAACACTCATAATTTTATTCATTGTAATATTTCCCAAGAAACCCATTGATACATACATGCGGGTCAACAACTTTCGTCCTTGGTTAATGGTGGTTCCATGAAATGTGGGGGTGTTTAGAAATTTGTGTCTCCAAATTGGAGTACCACCACACGAAATCTGTATTTTTTCTGTTCTTGTGGGTGGTTTGTGATATTGTGCTTTCGGTGCGAGTGGTTCTGCTCTTGGTCCCATCCTCGTGGGTTGGGGGAATCTCGGTGCAGAGTGGTTACGCACTCTTGGTCCCATCCTCGTGGAATTTAAGGAATTCACCATGAAATTCCAACGGGTGGGACAACAATATAAATTCCAAGGAATCACAACAGGATCTCCTAAGATCATCAGTTCTCATTGAATGGAAAATATCCTCATAAAAGGACATTCCGACATTATTTCCCAACTCCATTCTATTCAAGAAATTGAGACACATGTGGTGCATCCTGACCTCCAATGTATCATCTCCAAACACCAAGCTGTTTTTTCCACTCCCTTGGGACTTCCTCCTTCTCATGGTGTTCATGATCATTCCATTCCTCTCATCCTTGAGAGTCTTCCTCCCAATGTTTTCCCTTATCGTCATCCCTTTGCCCAAAATAATGAAATTGAGAAAATTGTTCAAGAATTGCTATCCGCAGGTATTATCCACCCTAGTACCAACCCCTACTCTTCTCCTGTGGTCATGGTACTACAAAAAAATGGTACTTGGCGTATGTGTCCAGACTTTCGTGCCCTCAATAAACTCACCATCAAAGACAAATTTAGCATTCCTGTCATTGATGATCTCTTGGATGAATAAATTGGTGCTCAATATTTTACTAAACTTGATCTTTGTTCTACCTACCACAAGATACATATGCAACAGGAAGACATTCCTAAGACTTCTTTTCGCACTCATGAGGGTCACTATGAATTCTTGGTCATGCCCTTTGGCCTGTGTAATGATCCCTCCACTTTCCAAAGTCTCATGAACCATGTTTTGTATGATTTTATCCGTCATTATGTC
>SNQJ01S0160506.1:4094-14696 GCA_010110895.2 Picea sitchensis
TGTGTTGTTGGAAGAAGTGGAAAACCCTGAGAAGGGTGAGCCTATGGAGTCCCAATCATTAATGTTATTTGATGGTGCACACTATGTACTAGTTTTCCAAGTTTCATAAACGAATCAATTTGGATGGTTAGCCGGCTTTGGCACGTGCTCCATTTGATTGTGTAATTGTTAAGATGACTCTCAACAATGAATAGCTTAATGCGTGCATGCAAACATGCCATAGTTGTTTTAGTAGTGGAATAAGTTTTCCATACATAGCTTCCATGCAATGTTTAAAGTTTGGGTATAGAGAATATTAATGGGCTATAAAAGCAGGGTTATAGTAGTTGAAGATAATAATTTAATAGATTGAATCTTAATTAGGTGTATAAAAATATTGTTATAATGGTTCAAGATATTAATTGCACAAATTGAGTTGTAATTAGGTATTTAACTATGTCAAAAAAAAATTCCAATTTCAATTTTTAGGTGAGAAATTTGGGGAACTTAGTGAGGGTTTGAGGTTGAGGATTTAAAAACTTTATGGAGGTTATGTCTATAGTTCAAGCTCATAAACCTATTGATTGAGTCAATAAATCAAACTTATCTATATATAAAATGTATATAAACAAACATAAAAAATTTAAATATTGTTGGTGTATTGTTATAATGCTTAAGTTATTAATTGAAAAGATTGAGTTGTAATTAGGTGTTTATATTCTATGTCACAACTTTCTCCCAATTTCAACCTTGAGGTTAGAAATTTTACCAATGTATAGAAGTTTTGAGGTTAGTTGAGGTTTGCATAACTTTATTGTAGTTGGTTGAGTCTATATCTCAAGCTCATGACCCTATTGAGAGTTGATAGCTCAAGGTTATCTATTTTAGAAGTTTCTAAGTCTTTCATAACATTGTTTATTCTTATTGATATTGATTTCTTAGTATTTACTATTATTTTTCATTTTAAAATTAATACTGTTGGTGTATAAAAATATTGTTATAATGGTTCAATATATTAATTCTATAGATTGGGTTGTAATTAGGTGTTTAGATTCTATATCCAAACTTTCTCCAAATTAAAGAAGTTTTGAGGTTAGTTGAGGTTTGTAGAACTCTTATGGTAGTCTATAGCTCAAGATCATAACCCTCTTGATTGATTCCATATCTTAATCTTATTAATTTTTTTAGTGTCGATGTTTATAATAAGATTTTATTTATGTTTATTGATATTGATTTCTTACTATTTAATGTTATATTTCATTTTAAAGTTAATGTATATATTCATATATAATATTATTATTATTGTTTATATATTTTATTTCAAAAATTATATAAACACGTAAAAGTTGATATTGTTGGTGTATAAATTTTTTGTCATAGTGGTTCAAGATATTAATTGAATAGATTGAGTTGTAATTGGGTGTTTAGCTTCTATGTCACAACTTTGACCCAATTTCAACCTTGAGGTTAGAAATTTGGGGAAATAAAAGAAGTTTTGAGGTTAGTTGAGGTTTGTAGAACTTTATGGCACTTGAGTGACTCTATTCCGATTAAATTTTTTATTCTGAGTTTGTTAATTGCACAAATATACTTACTTTATATATATACATAAAAAATGGTCTTCAACCTGTTCTTGCCTAGATGGTTTATACCAGGAATTTCTATTTACAGGAAATACTTATGTTCTAACAGAAATCCAATTATAGGAGAGAGGGTTACTTCCAGACTTTACACACATCCATACATTCGATTGTCCTGAAACGAAAAATCCAATAGCTACTAAATTTCGTAACGACATTAATCTAGTCATAAAGGGCTTCTCAGGAAACTAATTTTCAGAAAAAGATTTACCCAACTATTATGTAGGAGAACTGGACTTCATATATTCATATAATCAAACAATTTCACCCAGGTTATTGTATCCATATAGACTTTAAATATTATGCAAGATCTGTAACTAATTCACTCTACAGTGATAGAATTAATTCAATTTAGATACAACAGTTTCATTACATCAGATATGTGATCATTTAAATAGATGCATTGCAACAATTAGATATAATCATTCAAATAGAGAGGAGAGATTACATATCTAAAAAAATTCGTAGGAATACAATGGAAAGAACCACATTCCTCCCAACCGTAGAATCGGACAGCCAAATTACTTGCTCGGTGCACCCCCTAGCCTGACCATGAGTCCATGAGGGCTAACTCGGAAACTCCTCCTCAACAATGTCCTTCAGTTTTCAGTAGAATCATCTTGCCTCACACCTAATCAGTAGTGTTCATAACAACAAGAAAAACAATAGTCTCTTTTCCCCAACATACTTGGCAGTGTCCTGCCTCCTCACATATGCTATTTAACAAAACAATCCCTTTTTGCCTAGGTCTTTCTTTCCCCCTTGGGAATTTTTGCAACTTTCTAAATCTCTAATTTTCAGGGGCTGCCAATGGCCAAATCTCTGATTTTCCACTTGTAACAATCAACCCAGAGGTAGTTCCATCGTGTTCCCCACTCATGGAGTCATGGTCAACTGATTTTAACATGGTTGTTCCATTTGTCCTCCTGCACTCAATATAAAATATTTTGTTCTCATACAAGTGTCATAGTCAAATAGTTAGTTGGGTCAAATCATATTTATGTCCAACAGTCATAATAATTAATTACAATGATCAAATTTGAAATTCGGAATTGCCATAAATGTAAAAAAAATTCCAAATTCGAATTTACTAAAAACGGAATAGTTTTCCAACACATTTTAAATTTCAAAAATACTTTACTTTTGGGGATGTCACATCGTTTCCCACTTCAATAAAAAACTGTCCTCAGTGTTCGTTCTTTTATTAGAATAGGATTGGATGAGATTTTTGCAAATCTCCCTCCATATCCCAAGTGGCCTCCTCAGGACTAAAGTGATTCCATTGCACCTTTACCTGAGCGACGATTCTATTCCGAAGTGTTATTTATCTCTAGTCTAGAATACATAGGGGTTCCACCTGGAACTTGCCTTCAGGTTACACCTGCACCAAGTTCCAATCAAGCATATGAGTAAGGTCATGGACATATTTTTTTAACAAAGAAATATTAGCTGGAAGAGCAAGTTGGTATGCTACAGGTCCAATTCGAGCTAGTATCTCGAAGGGCCCACAAATCCCGAGTGCCATATTTGCATAGTTCCCTAACTTCAATGAACTTTTTCGGGCTTTGAACTTCAAATAAACATGGTCTCCCACTTGGAATTCCAAGTGTCTTCTTTTCTGATTTGCATAGCTCTTCTATCTGTCCTATGCCTTTTTCAAGTTCTTTTGTACCTTCCTTACAATGTTCTCCATTTCTTGGAGAATCTTTGGTCCAACCATGAGTCTGTTAGCTAGGTTATCCCAGCTAATTGGAGTCGTACACTTTCAGCCATACATTACTTTGAAAGGGCTTAACTTAGCTGAAGTTTGGTACCCATTGTTATATGCAAATTCTAGCAAGTGCAGGTAGTCTTCCCACTTATTCGGTTTTGTTCTGCCCATTATGTAGTGTCGCCACATTTTTAAGGCGCATATTACTGTTGCCAATTCTAAGTCATGAGTGACATAATTTCTCTCGTGTTATTTTAATTTTCGTGACTCATAACAAATAACGTGTCCTTCCTGAGTTAGGACACCACCTAGTCCTTCTTTACTTGCATCAACATATATGGTGAAGTCTTTATCTGGGTCTGCTACCTTCAATATGGGTGTAGTTGTCAATAATTCCTTCATCTTGTTAAAACTGTCTTGACACTTCTCTAACCAGTTAAACTTCATCCCTTTCTTTTCTAATGACGTGATAGAATAGGCTATCTTGGAAAACCCTTCTATAAATCTGTAGTAATATTCGATGATTCCCATGAATGACTAGATATCCGCTACATCCTTAGGTACCGGCCATTCCATAATGGATTTTATCTTATCCGGGTCTACGACAATGCCTTCTGCTAAAATTACATGTCTTAGATATTGTATTTCTTTTTTATAAAAGTCACACTTGTCAAATTTGGTGTACAGTTTGTGTTTCCTCAACGTTTGCAGAACTATACTTAAGTGTTCATCATGTTCTTCCTCCATTTTTGAATAGACCAGAATGTCATCTATAAATACTACCATGAACTCGTCTAAGTACTGAATGAAAATACTGTTCATCAGGAACATAAATGTGGTTGGTGCGTTAGTGAGTTTGAAAGGTATGACTACGAATTCGTAGTGTCCATATCTTGTCCAAAAAGTTGTTTTTCTTATGTCCTCATCTTTTATCCTAACTTGATGATAATCGGATCATAAATCCATCTTTGAAAAGATCTTGGCCCCACCTACTTGATCAAACAGATCATTTATCCTTGGTAAGGGGTATTTGTTCTTAATGGTCATTTTGTTCAGTTGTTTATAATTGATACATAGTCTTAGAGTACCATATTTCTTTTTCACAAAGAGGACTAGTGCCCCCCATGGTGAAACACTCGGTCTGATATACTCTTTGTGCAACAATTCCTATAATTATATTTTTAATTCTGTCATTTATAGCAGACTCATTCGATAAGGTTCTTTTGAGATAGGGGATGAACCAGGTAGTAGGCCTATGGAGAAGTATATTTCCCTTCTAGGAGGTAATTCTGGTATCTCATCCACAAACATGTTTATGAATTCACGTAGGAGAACAAAGTCTTCTAACTTTGACTTATCCTCTTTTTCTAACATATTCGTTACTTGGATGGCATAAACTTGACATCCCTTTCTCATATATTCCTTGAGTTGCATCACTGATACTTTTCCGACTGATACAGGTTTTGGTATACCTTGGGTTGTTCTAGCAATCCCAAAATCATCTTTATAGCTAAGTATCTTTGTATAAAAATCTAGTACTACTTTGTGTTGTTCCAACCAATCCATCCCGATAATCATATCGTAAGATCCTAGTGGTAGGATATTCATATTTGTTCTTATATTTTGACCATCTAATCTTAACTCAAAATCAGAAACAAAGTCAACTACTTTCCTTTTAGTACCTGTTGCTAGTTGTACAAGCCATGATTTTGCGTGCTTCAGTTTCTTAAGTTTATTTGACTCTACCACATAAGGAGTAATATAACTTGACGTAGCTCCAGGGTCAATTAAAACAGAAATTCGAGTTTTATTAATTTTACCTTCGATTTCTACCACCGAGGACTGGTGGTCAGCTTGTCGACCATCTATGGCTGCATTTATCCAATGCAGGCTTCTACCCATGTCTCCCATTGTCGAGGCTTCCTGCAAATTATGAACAACAATTCTATTTTCTGAAATTAAACGTGGACAGTTCCTCCTTAGATGAGGCTCTCCACATTCCCAACACTTTAATGGCTCACGTGAGATGTCCCCAAACTTCTTTGTTCTCAGGTTTAGCGGTTTACCGTTTCCTTGCGTATTTGGATGATTAGAGTGAAAATACTTTCTTGGAAAACTTTTTGCTGCATTTTGATAAGGAGATGGTTGGTATCCCTTCTTCCACTGGTTCATTCAATCTTGTTTCTTATCCTTCCAGGCTTTGGGAAACTCTACCCACTGCTTATACTGGTCATAGCACATTCATGCTTTCGTGAATACTTCACTCAAGGATTTGGGGTTGTTAAACTCAATTCTGTCCCTATAGGACTGTGGTAAACAACTTAAGAATCGTTGGATTTTTACCTTATCCTCCCGAATATATGGTACGAACCTTAGTAGTTCCAAAAATTTATTTGTAAGGTCCTCCATCATCATTTGTCCAAGTCGTAACTCATAAAATTCTTTTGTCTTTCTTTCATAATAGCTTTCAGAAAGGTATTTTTTCCTAAAATACTTCTTAAAGTCAAACCATCCCAACTGTTTCTCCTTTAGTTCCTTGGCCAATTTCAGGTCTTGCCACCAAATGTTGGCCTTCCCTTTCAGATTGTAGATGGCCATTCTGACCTTCATATTGCTGGAATAGTTGTATATCTGGAAGTATTTTTTGATGTCCAACAACCATGCCTCAACTTCTTATCATGTCCTGGATTCTCCATCAAAGGTAAATAGTTTAATCTTTTTAAATTCTCCTTCAAGGTGGTCTACTTGATTTCTTTTTCTGTCTGTTTTAGTTCTATCTTCAGCTGAAGGTGTTCCTTCAGACGAATTGTCTCCTCTTTTTGTTTCTAGTCCCAAGTTATTGGAATCTCTCTTGTTGACTTCTTCATTGTTATTATCATCCTTGAATTTTTTTTTGGTCACTATACTGCGCAGCATGACTTCGTTTATTTCTTGTTGTTCCTGCTAATCTTTCTTCAGTTTTTCATTGTCGGCTTTGAAAACCTACAGTTCAACAATAAGATTCCTCATTGTTTCCAACACCTCCACAGGTGATCTTATGTCACTGTTCTATCTTGGATCTCTAGGAGGTCTTTTCTGCGGATTTCCTTCCATCCTGATTTTTGCATCGTCCCGAGCTGCCATAATTGACTCAAAACAAAAATGTTTTTTGTTTGTAACAAAAAGTTTAATTAGTTTTGCATAGATCAAAATATGTGCTAGGAAACTAATGTGGCCCTGTTCAGGTCCAGTGTTGTAACCTTTTTCTTTGATACCATCTGTAATAAACCTCATTTTGTCACAAAAAATAAATAAATTGTTTATAAGTTTCTTGGGAGAAGAAGGAGAAAATCCTAGTTACGCAACTTTGTTGTCGACTTGATTAAGAAAATTTTGTAATAAAACCTTGCTAATTGTATAAAACAAAACCTTGTTAAAAACCCCTAGACTTCTTCTTGCCACCAGATATTCTATCTATATCAGGAGAAGAAAGGTTATAGGGAAATCCTCAAGGTCTTTAGCATGTCCCACTCTACCTTTAATATTTACCCAAATGCACATAGGTCACGCATGCAAGGGTACTTTTATAATACATGTTACAACTTGTTTTAATTTAACACATAGCTCCACGCCCATGTGCAGTTTCACTTAAGGGTGTTATCTTAGGAACTTTAACTAGTTCTCATCCATAATGGACATGGAGTCGGTTTTCTTTTCCTTTACACTAGGCAGTTAACCTAACTACCAAGTCTCAGTTATGTTTTGGTTCTTGAAAATGGGGTTAAAAATGTAATGAAAGTACTAGACCCAAATGCCAATGAAATATTGACAACTAGGAACTGACTGTTATCCCAGACTAACATAGAGGGGGAGAAAATGTTATCTTGAGTCACGACGGTGTTCAATCAAGATATTCTTAAGTGGAAGATGGGGTTTTTATGTCGTAGTAGTTAAAGATCTGTACTACATTAATGGTCATCCTGCGAAATTCTTTTATGTTTACTGGGCTCCATACTTGAAGCATCACACTCACCTTGCCATTGTCACATGGCTAGCCATCCTCCTCACTCCCTGCATTTACTATGAGACATCAATGTGCCGATTAGGGTTGGACTAAGTTCACTGTTTCTCATTCTTGAGTTTTTTTTTTTTCGAAGAGGTCCTGCATACCACAGTTTTTTTTTTTTGAAGCGAAGACTGGGAGGGATGGTAGTCATTTCCATAGTGTAGTTCATGGCATGGTCTGAAAACACTGGTGAGTTATTCCTTAACATAATCCCGAGATAGATAACAATATGGATGTGAAATTTTGGAAAGACTTTTTAAGTATGTTATTGTTCTATTAGTTACCATCGTGTCTTTTATTCCTGTTGTGTTCCTCCTTTGATTAAACATTTGAGAGTTCTTTGTAGTAGTTATCGGGTCTTTAATAGTTATGGTCACTAGATAGCATATGCTACCCCTCATGTAAGACTTCGTTTAACAGAGGGAGGATATAGTTCTTACCATGCATCTCCCTGAGAAATACCTAAGACTTGGTGTATCTGTCGCTTCATTCTTTGTTACTACTATTTTCGTATTCCTTAAAGAATCTCACTGAAATATGTTGGCCCTGTGAATAGTTAATCTATGGGGAATATTTCTATTGGTAGGGTAGTATTTTATATTCCGTCTATTTATATACTTTGTAAATTTATCAGATTCTCGGTTGGCCTTTAATATTGTTATTTGATTTACCCGCTTCTGTCTATGTGATACCTTAGTAAATTTCTAGGGAATCCTACAACACGATATTTCGAGTCTTGGAACGAACCCTTGTCACCTTGGCCGGGGACGATTTGTTTCTGTCAATATGAATATCATAGCGCGATGACATTGATCTTACTGTTGAATTTGACTTACTTGTTATAGTTTGGTTCAGGATTGATTTCGACTAACTTTTAATCATATTTATATTTTGTATGCAAAAAGTTTGTATTACTATTTTGGCATTCCTCTTGTGGTAACTTTGTACAGTTTACAAGATAAGGGTTTTCTCTATTGATTAAATATTAAGAGAGGGGTTTGGAAAAAACTTGTTACCATCACTAATGATGGGCCTTGTTCTTGCGAGGACCCATCAAAGATTGTACCACATCTTCCTTCCTCAGCTCGAACCTCTAAACAAACAGTGGCGATGGGGAAAGGATTTGAACCATGCCTCCTAAGATAAGTATTTTTCTGGGAAGGAAATTATTGGTTTAACTTTCATAGTCTTATTACAATTACTTTTCTTTTCTTACCTAAGTTTCTAACAGAGACTAATATTTACATGTTTCATTTTCTTACAGGGACTCTATCTGTACAAGCCTCGGATACCCACCACCGTTTCCTATGAAAAAGGTATTCGGGTTTCGAACCCTCACCCCTCAGGCCAATTCTATAGATTCTAGTATCATTCGAGGCGATCGTGATTTGACTAGCTATGTCATGCATAGTTCTTGTCTGTTGTAGAATTTGTTGGATTAAACCCTTGGGGTCTTTTTTATTTATTTTTTATTAATTATACAACGCCATCTCTTGCTTAGTGTTGAGTTTGTATTGAATTAAGATCTGGAAAACTATGTAATACACACCTTTCCTTTAATTAAAGAAAGAAAATTCTAGCCAAATCTTACTCGGAATGATGATCCGTGTCAATGTGACTGTCTTTTGATTTTCTTATATTTTACTTTTTATTTAGGTAACTCGGCTCTACTCACGCCATTGACCTATTCCATTTTAATAAAGCGATTAATGAAATCCATTAGCCTATTGTTTTGATACATGTTGAATGAAGTGTACCGGTTGTTGTGTTAGTTAGGGTATTCCAACTCCCATGCATTTTCTTTATAACTATGGTTGCATGTCTGTTGAGAATTCATCATACTCATAGCACATGATAGAATCCCTTTCAATATGTTCATATGTAAATAAATTTGCTTGTGTAGACATTAGGTTATGGATTTCATTATCATGCCTGCTAATAGTAGTTTAGATAGATACTGGTCTATATGTGATATAGATATGTTGTGGAAGTATATATTGGTTTGTAAAGGCTTAAAACCTTGCTAAGTGTTAGATAGTGTTCCGATTAAATTTCTGATTCTGAGTTTGGTAATTGCAAAAATATACTTACTTTATATATATACATAAAAATTGGTTTTCAACTTGTTCTTGCCTAGATGGTTTATACCAGGAATTTCTATGTACAGGAAATATTTCTGTTCTAACAGAAATCCAATTATAGGAAAAAGGATTACTTCCAGACTTTACACACATCGATACATTCGATTGTCCTAAAATGAAAAATCAAATAGCTTCTAACTTTCGTACCGACATTAATCCAATCATAAAGGGCTACTCAGGAAACTGATTTTCAAAAAAAGATTTACCCAACTATTCTGTAGAAGAACTGGACTTCACAAATTCATATAATTAAACAATTTCACCCAGGTTATTGTATCCATACAGACTTTAAAGATTACACTACATCTGTAACTAATTCACTCTACGGTGATAGAATTAATTCAATTTAGATACAACAGTTTCATTACATCCAATATGCGATCATTTAAATAGATGCATTACAACAATTAGATATAATCATTCAAATAGAGAGGAGAGTTTACATATCTGAAACAATTCGCGGGAAGACAATGGGAACAACCACATTCCTCGCAACCGTACAACTAGACAACCAAATTACTTGCCCGGTGCACCCCCTAGCCTAATCATGACTCCATGAGGGCTAACTCGGAAACTCCTCCTCAACAATGTCCTTCAGTTTTCAGTAGATTCCTCTTGCCTCACACCTAATCAACAGTGTTCATAACAACAAGAAAAACAATAGTCTCTTTTCCCCAGCATACTTGGTAGTGTCCTGCCTCCTCGGATATGCTATTTAACAAAACAATCCCTTTTGCCCTAGGTCTTTCTTTCCCCCTTCGGAATTTTCACATCTTTCTAAATCCCTGATTTTCAGGGGCTGCCAAAGGCCAAATATATGATTTTCCACTTGTAACAATCAACCCAGAGGTAGTTCCAGCATGTTCCCCACTCATGGAGTCATGGTCAGCTAACTTTAACATGGCTGTTCCATTTGTCCTCCTGGAATCAATATAAAATATTCTTTTTTCATACAAGTGTCATAGTCAAATAGTTAGTTGGGTCAAATCAGATTTCTATCCAACAGTCATAATAATTAATTACAATCATCAAATTCGAAATTTGGAATTGCCATAAATGGAAAAAAAATTCCAAATTCAAATTTAC
>SNQJ01S0160507.1:21722-32324 GCA_010110895.2 Picea sitchensis
GGATTTCTTCATTGGGTTACTGATGAGCTAGGGCGCTTCAGTTCAGTGCAGAGGGCATTTCCATGGAGCCATAGCTTCCACTTCTGAGAGGGAGCATTTTCATGGAGGAGGGGCGCATCTTGAGGAGGAGGGCACATTCTTTTTCCTTCATTTGCTCATCAGAGGAGGAGGACTTGTCAGATTGAGATGAGATCTGATGCATAGGGAGAGGAGAGCTCGGGCGCTTATTTCTGTGGAGAGAGACATTCATGATCTGGCTCTATTTATTTCTGGTGATCATTTCTGCTAGGAGGAGGGCGCACATGTTGAGAGGATTGGCAGCTACCTGGTAGCAGATCTGCTTGGAGGATTCGAGCTCTGATAACTTCAGTGTAGAGGCAACACAGGAGAGCACATTTCTGTGGAGGGATTTCTTCATTGGGTTACTGATGAGCTAGGGCGCTTCAGTTCAGTGCAGAGGGCAACAAAGGAAGTGGGCGCACCATAGTTTGGACACTTCTCTTTCTGGTTCTTGTGGCAAGACTCGTGAGGAGCTTGCTACGTATACAGGTTCCATTGTATTTCATTACTTGTATCTCTTGCTTTGATCATCATTATATAGACAGATATCCCAAACTGGTTTTCCTCGGGGGGGTTTTATCCAGGGTCATGTTGACCAAAAATACATGTGTACAAAAATGCATGTGTTAGTCTCTTAGATTTGTTCATTTTCATCTATAAAGATCTTTAGGTGTGTTGTACTTAGTTTAGTATGCATGTGCTAACTTTTGGTTACTAAAACTACATGCTAGAGCACCTAAAATTGGAAGTGCAACCGTAACAAATCAGCAAGAAGTTCTTGGACTGTCGGCTGTCCTAAAACAACAACAAATACTTTATCAGACAGTTGAAACTTAGAGTCAATCTGTGGTCAAAGACAGACCCAGTTGACAAGCTTGATAGGACTTGTAAAATCTTCATGGGGCAAGGGAATGGAGCCGCGCGAAAGATTGAAGCGCCCGAGTTGGTCACAGAGAAGGATCGGCGTGGCCTCGAGACGCCAGAATTGCCTCAAAGGAATTATGAGCTCGCCTGGAATAGTCATGGGTGTGAGGTCTCGTCCCGATCCTAATGAAAGTAGTTAGTGAAAATGGGGAAGGTGGTTGGAACCTCATTTCGTTCCATAAATGGAAAGCATGGAAGAATTGGCCATGGAGACATACTGTCAACCCAAAGTTCCCCTGTCAACAGATTTTCCTGTAAATCCCATACTAATCTGATCTTGCGTCTGACAAAATAATGCAAGTGCAGCTTGACAGAAGAAAATGTAGACGCTAAGCCTTAAATGCAGTGACCAGAGCACTCTCCTGGTGGGAGCTAGTAGTTATGAGTATAAATAGTTAGTTTTGATATTTTGTTATGGTCGATGGTTGAGCTAGGCTCTCGTATTGTAAAGTTTTAATGAAGCTCTGGTTCTTCTGGTTATGTATCTGTATTTGAGACTTCTTGTTTAATGTAAGTCAACTTCTTTTCATATCTCTGTAAACAACTGTGTTAGAACACTCGAGCATGGAGGATCCAGTCGAGGGTAGTTATGTTTTTGTGATGTAGGTTTGATCACAGTGATATCACGACCAATTTTAATCAGTTTCTGTGTTGTCTTTTCCCTCCAACGCTGGATGACTTGGGCAAGGATGATCTAGTCGGGTTGTTGTTATTGAATTGTTATGTATGTTTGATTTCAATTTAATGATAATTTCATTTAGTTCCTTAAAACTTTGAACCAAGAGGATCTTGTCTTCTGAGTTTTTCCTCTTTAGGCTGCTGGAAGACCGGATGTCCATAGCAGACCTCTTCACTCTCAAGTTCTTCCCCCTACTCACCTTTATTACAACTTACTGACTGAAGTTAGATCAAGACCTCATCTACTTATGCATACCAACCCAGTTTTCTGAGTTAAAGAGACATAATCTTGAGGCCGCGTCCATTAGAACACCCTTAAATTTATTCATTGTGACATATAGACTGATGGGTACTGGGCTTACCTCTGCCGCAATCCAGAGGTGACTTCCAGTGCTAACAAATTGATTATTATTCTGCCTAGTCAAAGCTACATTTTCTTGTCTTTTTCAAGCAATTCCAAGGCATATTTTTTGCAATTGTTACAAAATACTTATTGCTGTTGTAAACTATTACATTGCTGCAATTTTATATCAGATAGCTTATTTTTTGAAGGTTCATGGTCTTATGAAACACTAACTTCATTTTTGTACTTGAAAGCTGCAATATTTTCTTTGTTGTCTTGTTCTAGGCAGGTACACTCCATTTTTCACCGTTGCTTCATCCCTTAAAGACCTTAAGAGCCTTTTGACTTGAATGACTAGTGGGAGGGGGATTTTCTTGCATGCTTGCCTTAGTTTTATCATCCCTTTAGGTCACTGGGGACGTTTCCCTTGGGGTAACTTTGATAAACTCCTAAACAGAAAAGGGGTTTTCTATTAAGGTGATAGTGATATGTCACCCCCTGTTACACCAATCTTGCATTTACTTACCTTTGGCTTTGGGTAAGTACAATTGTGCGATAACAGAGCCCTTATTGTGTATGCCGTCACCTTTGAGCATGACATGTGTACCTTGGGCTAGAGTGCTTCACTTGTGTTGGCCTACATGACTTTATTGTAGTTTTCTTGTAAGGTATTGGGCGCACATTGCATTGTTGGCCTCCCTTACCTCCCATATATAGAGTCCTCATTCATATCGGTATGCTCATTTTCAATTGACTCTTGTGTAGAGATGTGATCTAGAGGAGTGAGCACTGATCTTCTCTCTCTTGATCTTCCTTTGTACTTGGTCTCTCTCTCTTTTGGAGTCGCTAGGGTTTCATGATCTTCTTGGAGCATCTTGAAGTCTAGGTTTAGGTTTTCATCCCTTGGAGGTTTGAAAATAGGGTTTTGTAATGAAACCCTAGAGTGTATTTGGTGAAGAAGAGAAGAGGACGTCTTGCCTTGGAGGACTTGTTTGAGTGATTCATGCATGTTGTACCTTCTTGGTTGAACTGCTGTTTTCATTGTTTTCCCTATCTAGGGTTTTGGACACCTAGTGGATTGTACTAGCCTTGTGATAAGGCTATGGTATACAATAACTTCATCTTGAGTATATTAATGAAGTTTTCAGCTGTCCACAACTTGTGTAAATTACATATCTGATTTTTAATGATGTATGTTCTTCATGAATGGYACGATGACTTGCAAGGAGAACCTTCCAGTAGCAATCCTATTCCTAAGGGTGACCCACTTGCTAGGGCACAATGTCAACCACCAAAGTGAAATAGGGCAAAGAGCATAATGTCCAAGCAAACGTTAYATAATCAAAAGCAGTAATAGATGCAACAAACTCAAATGCCTCAAATATTGAAATGACACTCACCATAATACCTGACCTGTACSTCATGGAGCAAGACCCAATGTCTTCCGGAGGCCAGCTGATGTGGTGGATTCCGTCGTGAYGAACCTGGAGTTGTGGTGGTGAGGTGGGTCAAGTGGACACTACTGGTCAAGTTGTCTCTTGGTACTCCATGTCTGCAACCTGATTGCCTCGAGACATCATCTCCTTAGTTATCCCTAGGAGTTGGGGATAACTGGGTGCAAGTGGCTTATTAAGGTATAAATCTTATATCTTCTTAAGGTAGAAAATGGCTATTATGGGTCATTGTACACGAAGGGAGGAATTGTGGTATTCCCAAGATGGGGATGCCCCAATTTAGGTATTCTCAAATGGAAATGGGTTGTCATGGGGGACTACTGGAACATATCTGGTAGTACCATGTAGTACACTGGATGTTGCCGTAGGATGCAAGTGGCTTACTAAGGTAGAAATTATATTTCTTCTTAAGGTAGAAAATGGCTAATAAATGCTTTGTTGCAATTCTTGCGAAGAAATTTATGTTCTTTTTATTAATGCTCCTAAAGCATACTAAACCAATCATGGTTAAAACTTCTCAAAAACAAAAAGGATCCATTGGATTATTTACAGGTAGGATATAATGGTGGATATTTTATTCAGCTTTCTCTTAGCTTCAAATATAATTCATCTTTCAGGGCTAGCCTTCGCACTCCCACATTATGTTTGTGACTTGCTGCATTCTATAGTCCCATTGCCCTATTCTTTGGTCTCCTATGGACATTAATAAAATTATCTTATCTTATATCTAAGTCTTTATATGGAATGATGAGAAGGAATGTGATTTTCAAATGATTTGACTAACTTAACTCGTTTTTCAATTCATTAACCAATACTAAAAGAATATGAATGTAGCCCTTTGCATTCTCCCAATGTTGGGTGCATTTTTCTATCCATTGTTAGCAATAGTTGACAGCTTTAATCATTTAGAATGGAGTTTAATGTAAACTTTCAATTGTTAAATGTTCTGTAAGTACAGGCAGCATTTCCTACCGAGCGGCTTGGTATGGGAGCCTTTCGTATCGCCCTTGAGAGCATTTTTAATAGGCAAGTTTTGGTTCTACCAACTTATCAAAGTAATGACCCAAGAGTAGTAGCTATACACAATGAACAAGGATATGCAATTTATCTTTAAACCAGAATTAAGGTTTATGATTCATCATTAGTAGGTAGGGATGCTGATTATTGTTTGAAACTATATCAACTTCACAGGATTCATGACACTCCTTTGATATATACGTCTTTTGGAAAACCAAATGCTACTGTTTTCAAAGATGCGGAGACTGTTTTACAGAAATTGGCCATGGGCTTACCACCAAGTGACCAACTTGAAACTCTAAATGAGGGAAATGGCACGAATCAGAAAATAAGTTTTCTTTATATGGTAGGGGATAATCCTGCTGTTGACATATATGGTGTACACCAGGTCTGGGTTCATTTTCCTCCTCATTTTGGTAGATAGTTATCCATTCATTCTAACAATCATGATAGAAAAATCTTTTGTCATTTAATAATTTTTTATCATTTACACTGTTGACGTTGAGTCTTCTATGCCACGACCCTTTTCCAGCTGATATGTATATTCCCTTAAGGGCTGCAAATTATTTAAAGAGAGCCTTCTGGTCTGTATTACAGGCAGGCCCACCTTGGTTCTCTATTCTCACAAGGACTGGATGCTTCAAGGTGGAAGGAAACCATGAGCGTTTTCCAGCTGATTTGGTATGTTGGAAAACTTCATTTCATCTTCAAATTCAGTGCTTTGTACGATGATGATATAAATTTCTTCAACCATTGCAAATCAAGTAGGAAACTTCACGAATCAATATTGTTGCCGGGAATTCTAACTTGCTTTTTTGTGTAGCTCTTGTTTTCCTTTCCAAGGATTTGTGATGGTCAGATTCTATTATGAAAAAGGGAGGGTACATTTCTTATTGTTTCATGGTCATTCTTTCAAAAGAGTAGAGATCTTTGTTAATTGTATAAGAGTTCATGCTAAATTGAAATGGAAATAAACTGTGATCAAGGGGACTAAATATATCTTAAATAGTTAAAATTCCTTTTATTTATTTTTTGGTTTATGCCTCTAATATTAACACAGAAACATTTACAAAGATGAAAATAAAAGCCGAGGGGTATATACAATGGTGTCTCATATCCTCTTCCTCAGCACTTCTAAAGCAGAAATAAAGTCAAAGTATGCTAAGGCCTAATTCTTGAGCATCCTTAATCGAGAGAAAACCTTTAGTGGACAATTGCATACATACAACTTCCCATCAAGTATGACAAGAAGATTGAAACAAACTGACCTCATCAGAGAAAACATTCTTCCATCTTAGGCTCCAAAGAGTAGACAATGCATTGATTCTTAGGCAATCCCAAATGCCAGAGAAGGCAGAAATTACTATGTATTTTTTGTAATGTTCCCAAGCTGGATTGCTAGGAACTTAGGCTGATTTTCTGAACTGTTTGTGTTTTGTTTGAGTGTTTTTGCAGGTTTTACTTCTCAGAATTGTGCTGGGTGGAGTTGATTGAGATTTATAACACATGCATCATGAATATAGCACAAGAATACATGGATATAACAAGATACAAGACATATAACACAATAGAATGCCCAATAACTTCAGATCTGACCTTTATTTAGATAATAAGCTGATCTCCATACATGGGATCCACAGATCTGGATTAAAATAGATAAGATATGGAAGCTGGGGCTGAATATGCCTCCAATATACAAAATAAGTGAAGATGAAAGCCTCCAAGTCCTCCAACAGCCACATGCAAAGCTGAACAAGATCAATTTCTTTCCCTTCTGAACTTCTGCACTCTGATCTATCTGAGTTGCGCACTTCCTAGCTGGGAAACCCTTTAGGAATTTCGGCCTCCTCTTCTTTGGCCTCCAAACCATTGAAATCAAATGTAGATCTATAGATCTGATGATAGTGAACACCTGTGATCAATATCCTAGCTGTTAGGAGTAATCTCACCCTCCAAATCACTAGATCCACTATGGGCAGTGCGCCCTCCTTCAGGAAATTTGCCCAATGGTCACAATAAATCAATCTGCAGAGAAACCCCTCTAAGAACAGGTGAGAAAGGACACTCTTGGCATGGAAAATCCCCCAGGAGATATATTATCCTCAAATCTTCCTTCTTCTACCCAAATCGAACTGATCTAGATCCAACAGTGCGCTACTCCTGCAAAAATCCTCCTGATCTGCACCCTGCCTCTTGCTTGTCACTGTAGAAACCACCTGTAGCTGAATAGAATGGTGAGAGAGGAATCTTTCAGCGCCTTGGCCAAGCTTGGACTAGGAACAAAGGGATCTTTCACGTCCTTGCTGGTCTCTAGGGTTTATTTACTCAAAACCCTCAAAATGTAAGTTGCGTAGCTCAAGAAGCAAATAGAGAAAATGACATGAATGAGGAGTGAGGTGCCCTCCTCTTTCTTTTATGAAGAGAACTGAGGTACTATCATGATGCTAAATCTGATCTGTCTTTGACCATATTTTAACTCTAAGTTTGAACTTCCAAAACTGTCCTTTGTTGCTCTTTTAGGACAACAAACAATTAGGTAACTTTATGCTGATAATTTTCTTTGGTTATGTGTTGTTTGAGGTACCCTTGCAAGTGTTTTGACATTCCAATGTTAGCACATGCAAAAAAACTCAAACACATAACAGTCCTCGGATCTTTACAACTCTAAAATGATGATCTAACAATTCTAAGCATGCATGAAATTGACACATAAGTTTTTGGTCAACATGACCCTGGAAAAAACCCCATGGGGAAAACCATTTCGGAGTAGATGTATATAGAAAGCCTCAAAGAAAAATGTACAACACGAAAAACATATACAAGTGAACCTGGTATAATAGCAACCCTTCTCGGATGCCTTGGAGTCCCTTGAAGATGTTCTTGCTAGCCCCTTGAAGCTAGGTGCCCTTTGCTTTGGTGTGCCCCTCTTCCTTAGCTAGTGCCTTGACCTCTTTCTTTTCCTTTAACCTCTGCCTTTGCTTGAACTTGAACCTTGCCTCTTTGCTTTTCTTTTGTCCTTGGTCTTGCACCCCTTACACAAGAGTGCCTCCCTCCATGGCTTGGTGCGCACTAAGCTCAAGTGCACTCCTCCTCTAGCAAAAACACAAGTGTAGTATGCGCCCTCACTCTTGCCTTGCGCCCTCCACTCCTCTAGAGTGTGCCTCTCCTCAACAAGTGAGAATCCTCAACAAGGTGCGCCCTTCTCCTCAAGCTTGATGCACCTCTCTCACAAAGTGCACCCCTCCACAAGCTTGTGTGCCCCTCCTCTTCTAGAATGCGCCCCTACTCAAGATGGTGCCCAAGCCTCCATGAATGGCCCTCCATGCAAGCTAGCACCCAAGCTAAGCATCTCCTCAAACCATTGAACTCATGCGCCCTCCTCTCCTCAAGAAATGCACCCAAGAGATTCTTCTCCTCCTTCTCTCCTCTCAAATCTCTCAAGTGAAGAATGGATCTCATCTTTGCCCTATTCCCTCCTTTAGCCTCTCTTTGGCCAAACCCTAAAGGATCAATGGCCTAGATCCAATCTAGCCATGTCTAATCAATGGGTGAGATTTAATCCTAAAATCTCACTTAGGAAACCCACTTTCCTTAGTTGTCCTCATGTCCTTTAACTCACCCACAAAGTGAATTAAATGTCACTTTAATGACTTAAGTGACATATTTCACTTTTGACTTAAACTCTTAAGTCAAAGTGAAATTAGAACATAAAGTAAAGTAATGAGGGTAATAGTCTCCCCCTTTGTGTTTAGAGACTCACAAACACAAGGGGACCACTTTCCAAGGTATCCAAATCTCAACACTCCCTCTTACCAAGGAAAGTGCCATTCACCCCCAATCTCTTCCCTATAGTGGACATGGTTTCCTACTGGGAAATACTCGGTGAGTATGGCTGTACCCTGATCATCAAAAGTAGTCTCGCTCAACCTGCGTGATCTATAGATAGAAGTGCATCTCCACCTATCCAATATCACCTAGATTTTGGTATCATATCAAAGATCTCAACCTTGGTCTCCCACCAAGGATTTCTACCACCTGGCGTCTCGCCAACGGTCACTACTCTTGGCATCTCACCAGGATTCACTCTCTTGGCATCTCACCAAGAGTCTCCTCTCTTGGCATCTCACCAAGATCCTCAACTTGGCCTTTCACCAAGTGACTTCCACCTGAAGCTGATCTGCCCGTCTCTGTAGCCAAGTGAGGCTCAAGCCTCTGTGGTGCCCTGCTCCTCCTCCTCCTCATCAATCTCTAATGCTTTGAAGCCCTTGCACCAACCCTCTGTCGTATTCCCTCCTTTAGCCTTTCTTTGGCCAAACCCTAAAAGATCAATGGCCTAGATCCAATCTAGCCATGTCTAATCAATGGGTGAGATTTAATCTTAAAATCTCACTTAGGAAATCCACTTTCCTTAGTTTTTCTCATGTCCTTTAACTCACCCACGAAGTGAATTAAATGTCACTTTAAAGACTTAGGTGACATATTTAATTTTTGACTTAATCTCCTAAGTCAAAGTGAAATTAGAACATAAAGTAAAGTAATGAGGGTAATAGTCTCCCCCTTTGTGTTTAGAGACTCACAAACACGAGGGGACCACTTTCCAAGGTACCCAAATCTCAACATTTTATACCTCCATCTTCTAATTCTCAGTTGAGTTGCTTTATTGCTTTTACTAAGGTTATTGTTTTATTTTCTCCTTAAGTCAAATAACCTTTTTCTTCTTTCATCAAAGTCACTTCAATAAACTAACATTAGATCCTTTAGTTACACTTTAGTGCCTCCTAACCCATTTTACCCATTGGACTGTAGTCTGGAGGGGTAACTAGACTACTAAGTCCTCATTTGTTCTTGTCAAAGAGAGGGGAACATCACAATCTCCCCTATTGGAAATTGCTTTCCTACAAGCAATCCTGAACTTGTTTGTTGTAGTACCTATTCACTCTCCCAAGTGACATCTTCTATAGGCAAATTTTTCCATTTGACCAAGTATTCCTTAATGTCCTTGTTCTTTAGTTGTTTCACCCTCACCTCCAAAACCTCCTCTGGGATCAAGATCAAGTGCCCCTCTTCTTCAATTGCGGGTAGCTCTTCATTAGCTACAACATGTTGTCCCAATGCCTTATTTAGGTATGATACATGGAAAACATTGTGGATTTTGTTTCCTTGTGGTAGTTCTAACTCATATGTCACTGCCAAGGTTACTAGAACCAGACCGGTCATTGAACCGGTCGACCCAAAAAACCGGAACCGGAAAAAAAACCAGTCACTAAAAATACATAAAATATTCAAATTTTGAAAAAAAAATACATATTCATGTGCATCCATGTGAATCCAAACCAGTATACAAAAATTTGCAAAGTTTCTCATATATATATAACAAGTAACATAGTATAAAACCAAAATAGCACTAACAGTAAGTGGCAAGTGCACTCCATAGTCATATGAATATCTGGATTCTGAATCAAAATACATCATCAAAAAGGCTCTAAATGGCCTATAAAGTCCAAATATAACTCTAGAGTCTAGGCTAGAGGCTAGAGAGTAGAGACTACACAATCTAATAGTCTGAATCTGCATGCTGAAACTCAGACTCGGACTAAGACTCAGACTCAGAGTCATCATCTACATCCTCAACATGAGTAGACTCAACAAGGGGATTTCAAACCTAGCTTGATTCCCTTGGTCCAGAAGGCAAAGATACAACTGCAACATCAGTGCACACATTCTCTTGATGTGTCTGGGGATCCAAATCCATCCAGGAAAGGTCTTCATTGTCAAAAGTTGTTGGTTGAGTCTCTTTCTTTTTTTATTTTTATTTTTTATTTTTTAAATTGCAAATCCCCTCACTTTTCCGGCTGTACGACGACTGTACGGAATGAAAAAAAAATAAAAATTGTTCGTTACGGAACCGGTCAAAAGTGGTTTGAATGTCCAGTTTGAACCGATAAGCCCTATGAACCGATCGAACCAGCGGGTTTTACCAGTTCTAGTAACACTGGTCACTGCCCCTGTTGAAATAATGTAACTGCAAAGAGTATTCTAATTATTATTTGATATATTATTCATCGGATCAATCCCCATTGTGGATTGATCATGTCGGTTATTGTAATAGGACCAAATCCCCTTTTG
>SNQJ01S0160508.1:0-12803 GCA_010110895.2 Picea sitchensis
GCTAATAGGAAGTGTCATTTGAACCTCTTGGGAGATGAAACCAAGGGTCACCTCACATTGTATTTATGAATATATTACATTAATGGAAATAATCAAGTGTGGAGTTACTCATTAATGGATTTAATCAAGTGTGAATATATTACACTAACCCTAGGCATTCAAAAACTTTTCCTTAGACAAGTTCCCAAGGGATTCACACTTGCTCGAGTATGAAACTAGACTATTTACATGATGATACCTCACCCCAATCATTACTTGCTAACAATTAGTTGGTCAAATTCAATGAATTTCATATGGAACATAATTCCAAAAGGAAGAAGTTATAATTATACTTTAAATTATTTCATATGTATAACTCAAAATCAATTCCATTACATCCACATCTTAACATAGCATAGTGTTTCTATGAGTTGTTAGGGTTGGAACACATAAGTTTTTTGAAAATTGCCCAACAAATGACCCAAGCATGGAACCCACATCCTCAAGACTGAGTTGATGAAACTACTAAAGCTTTATGATCAATATAAGGCATATCAATTGTTGATTCATTATAAAACATCTACATACACTATATCATGTGGGATATGAAATTTAAATGACTTGATGCATCTGCCAATTCTCCTCCAATTCTTCTAAGTAGGGAAAATGGTCACAATAGAACATATTATTAAGATAGAGAGAGAGCCAATAACAATGCTTTCTCATTGATTTTGTATTGAATGAAAAAAAAAATGTTTCCCATTGTGTCAAAGTTGGATTCCCCAAACGTACAATTTGGAGCCATGAAGTATGTTGAGTTAATGCAATTATAATAATTACCATGATGAGTTTGATGAAATAGCTTAAAGTAATTAGAAGTAATTTTATGGCACCTGAACATGTCCAAATCTACAATGGGAATGCATGAGTTAAAAACTAAATTTAACACTTGAAATGAAATATTATGATACTTCAAAAATACTCTAATCTTATAAAAAAGACTTTATTTCCAGCCATAAATTTGACAAAATTACAAAAGAAACTCTATGCATAATCTAAATTAATCTATTATTTAAATTCTAGTACCCTTGTGGTCCAACCTAATTCTAAATAGATTTCTAGTGGGAAACAAATATGTTCTATATTAATGTTAATAATTAAAACTACATTTAAAACTTAATTATTATAGGAATAAGGGTTTCACATCCCTAAGAATCCAAAAAAATCCCCATAAGCCAAATCTTGTTTCAAATATTTTCATGGACCGAGATAAAGAGGGTTGATCAAAACAAGAGTCTTTGGTTAAAAATACATTTAAAACATTGGATAAAAATACATTTAAAACCTAATTATTAGAGCAATAAGGGGTTCATATCCCTAGGAATCAAACAAACTCCCCATAAGCCAAATCTTCTTTAAAAAAATTCCATGGACCCAAATCAAGAGGGTCGATTGACCCAAGGGTCTTCGGATCCATCCACCACCCCTAGATAGGAAACAAAGAACAAAATCTTTAACGAGCACTCAACAACAAACAAGAAGGGCACTTGGTAAGCCTTGTGAAAAACTACGGGTTTCACTAGCAAGGGGACAAGAGGATCCATTAAATACCAGACATTCTCAGTCAGATATAAAGGGTTTTATCATATTTTATTGTTTCCACAAGCCTAGCCCATAGATGATGTGCTTCTTCATATTGTTTTCTCATCATAGTCCTATCTACATTGTTTTGATTCATATTAATAACATTACTTTGATTTTGGACGTTGTTTATTTGTGCTGGAGGAGGAGAACTGGACCAGTGCAACACCATAGTTACATTCGTAGTAGTAAATCACATTACAATAGCAGTAGTAAATCTGGTAGACTGAGGAAGTTGAATCCAAATTATTATTATTATTATTATTATTATTATTATTATTATTACTATTATTATAAGGAAGGTGTTGGCCATGGAGACCGCCGCCTCAATTTCTTCAAACCGTCGCACTGTGGAGGAAGGTTTTGTTGACTATAGAACCTATAGAATTGTTATCCTTCATTCTCTCACCACTGGTAGGAAGCTCTTCACTTTTATTTTAAAATTTATCATTTCCTCTCCAATGCTTGATTAGTTTCAGTAATTTTTTCTTCTCTTCTCATTGATCATTCGTACATTTTTCTTGCCTTTCTTTTCCTTTGTAGAGGTCGACCAGTTTTACTCGCTTTGCAATCCAGGACGGTGGACTTAATTCTTGTGCTATTTTCACTAGATTTTTATGGGTATAATGTTTGGAGTAGGTAGAGTTTCAGTTTGCTCTGAAACATTCCATGTTTATGTGCGACTTTTAAAAGATTTGGATGATCTTTGAAACATTGAACCTGAGCTTACCTAAATGTAGCAGTTATTTCGAAGGTTAACCGAAGTAGTTGTAGCAGCAACCATAGACATCGTCTTTAACATACTATTTATTATTGTTGTAACTTGACGTAGGAAAGGCCCTGGCCGCATTTGAATGGTCCAAGAGGACACCGACAGATATCTTTCAGTGAGGGCCTTTTTGCATTGATCCATTACTATATTGATATAGTTTTGTATCTAAATTTAGCGATTCAAGAAATGGTCTCCATTGAATTAGGTTCCCTATCCGGTGAGGAACTTTTTGTTGAATTTTTCTCTAGGTAAACCACTTTATTTGGTGGAGATGTTTCAACTATGTTGGTGTGAACTATTATGTGATCTCACAGGCGTCAAATAATGGTGGAAAATATGGTCGGTGGAGGTCTACATTGAACACTTGGTGCAAGTCAAGGAAGGGATGAGTGTTGAATGCAAAAGCATTGTTACCCACAACCTTGGTGGTAGTGTAGGGCCCATAGCGAAGTGGAAGGATCTTTTGATGGTGAGGAATTATTTTTTGCAAATCTAACCAGACCTTGTCTCCCACCTGAATCTTGTGCGGTACCCAATGTTGATCATGGCAATGCTTATACTTAGCAATCAATTTCTGCAAAATCTCATTGACCTATTGGTGGATGTGTTGAATCTTCTCAATGAATCTGGTGGATTTTTCAGCCTCAGACTGAACATGGGAAGAATATTTATGTGTGGTTGCGTGAGTAGTGGAACATCAATGGAACCCAAGGGTTGGAATCCTGGCCCCACATAAAAGGGGCTATGGCTAGTGGAGCTATGGATATCCTTGTTGTAGCTATGTTAAAGATAGGGAAGACTATCATCCCATGTATGTATATTCTTAGAGTTATACATGCACGGGATGTGTACAATCATCTATTGATGATCTATGTTTGGCCATTTGTTTGAGAGTGGAAGACAATGGATTTAGTGAGCTTGGTATCCAACGGTGACCAAGAATCAACCAAAATGTGTTGAGGATACCAAAAAAATGGACCCACACTCGTTCAAGGAAGAGATTGGTAGTATTTGTCATTGTGATGTTAAATAAATATGTAACAGTGTTGAATCATGGATAGAATAAATGTGATCCAATTGATGAACCATGAGTGGAGATTCAATATTGAAAATTAATTGAGATATACTAAGAGAGTCAACCTCAGTCAAAAATCCAATCACAATGTGATATTCTGCAACATTATTGATTGGAGGACCAAGACAAATCCCTCCCGAACTCACCAACTCACCAAAATAGTAAATGGTCGAAGCTGCATAACCCAACTTTTGGGTCTTTCGGCTAGCACCATCCCCAAATCTAAAATGTATGGGAAAATATGCTACCATATGAAAATTCAAGAACAAGTTAGGATAAACAACTATGGGTCAAACAAATTCTCTTAAGCAAAAGAAAATACACACAAAAAATGAAAACATATGGTACAGTAATATACATAACATGTATGTAGAATGTCCCTAAGAATAGTACTTTTTCAAATAGAACCCATTTTTGGGCTCCTTTAAGGGGATTACATCATAGTTGACTATCTCATAAGATCCTTTTTGTAGAACATGTTTCATGATGTAAGGTACATGTCACATAGGTTTTAATTTTCCTTACCCTAATTTATTGTTGTCTTGGTTGTACACCATAACTAAGTATCCTTCTACAAAGGTGCAAGGTCAGAAAGACCTATCGTATTGAATATTGATGCATTCTGGTATGTCTCCTTAGAAAAAGAAGCATCTCAATGAGTCTCATCAAGTTTTGCTAGGTATTGGAAATGTTCTTCTTCAGCAAAGGTGTTCGAAAAAAGTTCTACTACTATGTTCAAAGATGGAATTTCACATTCGATTGGAAACACTACTTCTATACTATATACCAAATGGAAAGGTGTGAATCCAGTGGAGGTTTTAAACCAAAGTCTAGTAATCCCAAAGTGTTGAGAAAATTTGTAAATGCCAATTTTGTTTTTCACCCCCACCATTCTTTGAAGCATCATTTTCAAGACTTTATTGATAGCTTCTACTTGTCTATTATATCATGAATAATATGGGGATGAGGTTTCATGATGAAAACCTAATTTGGCACTCGGATCAGTCATCATCTGATATTGGAA
This sequence comes from Picea sitchensis, assembly GCA_010110895.2. NCBI lineage: Eukaryota > Viridiplantae > Streptophyta > Pinopsida > Pinales > Pinaceae > Picea > Picea sitchensis. The sequence goes on from SNQJ01S0160508.1 coordinate 4,492, forward strand.
GTGAGATCCATGATCAATTACTATAGGTTGTGGAACTCCAAATGTAACAATGATGTGGTTAAATATGAATAGATGGACCAATAAGGAAGTAGGTCAGACTTCCTTAGATGGCACACAACATAGTACAAGTCATCTGCAACAATAAAGGAGAGAAGTAGAAGTAATGATATGTTAGTTTTCTAATAGTTGTCAGCGTGAGTGAGTCTGTTATTATAATAAAGAATTTGTTAGTCTAAGAAAATAATGGGGATGTCTATTTTAATTAATAGTCAGTTGTGTCAGTAAATTCTGTGGGAAATTTCTCTTGCGAATCTGATTGCATAGTGAATTTTAGAGGAATAAAGCGACATTTACTGTTTGTAGAAGATTGCATTGATTGTTTAGGAAGAGACAGAATCGTCTAATACGATTGATGAAGTTTTTGGGAATCTTGAGTTATTCGTTTTTCTTGTATAACAATGAGTTTTTTTTTTGTTGAGCTGAGTTGAGTGAACTACCTTGCATTCTCTTTTTTTATTTTTGTTGAGGGTTGAGAGAAACGAAGTACCTTTCATTCATGTGTTTATTTTTCATTGAGGGTTGAGAGAAAAAGAGAGTGCACCAAAGGAACTTGTGGTCATCTCTAGTTAGGTTAAGTGCATCAACAAGATGCCTCTTCAGTTCCATTGGTGGATTGTGTAGAAGATATGGAAGGTTTCTATCTCCAGCAAGAGCACCTTTCCCTTCTTCCTATTGCATCTATATTCCCATTCATCTATTCTAATGTGTGCCTGCCTATATTAGATACATCAGAATGTGCATTCATATAAACATGAGCTTCACTTATGCAAGACATTGACATATAGTCATAGCGTGTTATGTCCTTGGGACCAAGAACTTCATCCACCAGGCTCAAATTTTTCTTTTGGTCTTCATAATTAGGCTCACGCTTCTTCTCAGAGCATGCATTTCACCCTTCTCAAAAATCTTTTCACACCCTCCTCAGGGTCTATTCCAGGTTGCCAACTATGTCGCCTCGATGAGAAGCCTCCACTTAGGAATCCATCGCAGAAACATCAGGCCCAGTTATAGATTTAGATTTGTCTCTCCAATAACTGATTTGAATTCAAAATCGAAGGCCTCCAACAACCATACAACTGGAAAATCATTTTCAATTACCCAAGTTCGTCAGCCAAATGAATGGAAAGACGGTGGATTCCTAGATTCATAACCTCTCCATTTATTTCAAAACCTCGCTTGAGATGGAGGAGGCTACCAAATTGAAAATAACTTGTCTCCCACTCAAAGTAATATCCCAAACCTGGTGGGACACACACTTGAACATTGCAAAATATATCGTCCAGCTCAGTACTCCGTCACCGACAAATGGATACATTACTTCATGGGATACATTGTATGAGGCCTTGAGAGAACACGTTTTCACTCCAGGCTACGTTCAAAATTTAATCACTAAGTGGTTACAACTCCATCATCTTTTTAATAAGTTAGTTCAAGGCTACATTAATGTCTTCTACAAGTTGTTCATATGACTCCTGATAAACGAACCAGACAAGGTATTAATCATCAAGTTCTATTCTAGCTTAGTGTTACCTCTCTGGTGGGAGGTCTATCTTTTTACATTCCTTCTCTGGAAAAGGATTTCTTACTGGCCTTGGACGTAAAATGAGAGGTATCTCCTCGCCCCATATTTCCCACTTATCGCACCTCTAGTTCTACTACACCAAATCCCCAACCATAGCCTCACTTAGATTCTTCATCCACATCCAAAAATCCATTCTAGTGTACCTTTCACAAAACCAACTCCCACCATTATATAGACTCTTGCGTGATTGAAAACATCCACACCACCAATACCTTGATGGTCAAGTTCAATTCAAACGATTTGACCGAACTCCCAATGACCATTTCCCTCAAAAACCCCACTGAATTTGACCCCTCTTTCATTCTCATTACCAAACCAGAACTGGTCTCCCTAACATTCCCCTCTTCACTCACAAGTGCCAAATCAAAATTGTAATAGGCACTCTCATTCTTGATAATGGCAGTCAAAATAATCTCATATTATATTATTTATTCCAACATATGCAACTCCCCACAACCCCACACCCCCATCCTTATATTCTTGGATGGGTCCAAAAGGGCAGTCCTTGCATCATTATTGCTCGATGATGCATGATCACTTTTTCCATTGGTCCTCTTCGTGACACTGTGACTTGCAACGTCTTCCAATTATATTGCATTGATCTCCATCTCCTTCTTCCCTACCAATAGGAATGACAAGAGGTGTAGCATGCTAAATCTCATCAGTACCATCTTAAACAAGCTAGGCTCACCTAAGTACTTACTTCATCCGCTATCATGTCACGATCGTTGCAACCCAATACCACAACCACTCACAATATCATTAATACCCACAAGGCCTTGTTGTGTCTAATATGACCTCTTAAACCTGATAACCTTACTAACTCCCCCTCCCCCAAGGTTTTTCCTCTCCTACATGAATTTTCAAATGTGTTTCAACCACCTACAAGAGTCCCACCATCTCGAGACATTTCACATTCCATCAATCTCATACCAGGAACAACTCTTCCAAACGCACCCACCTATCACCTGGATCCCAAGTAGGCCACTAAAATATAATGAAAAATTGGCCAACTCCTTGAATCTGGACACATTCAACCATCCTCTTCCCCTTGTGCCTCTCTAGCCTTCATTATTCCAAAGAAATAATCTTCAGAATGACATCTTGTTACTGGTTATAGAGCCATGAACAAAGCATCCATTAAAAAAAAATATCCCCTACCCCGGATCGAATATCTCCTCAACCATATGCAAGGGGATTATTTCTTCACAAATATGGATCTACCTTTTGGATGCCATCAAGTGCACATGCAACTGAGTGATACATGGAAAACAACTTTCAAGACTAAGTTATGTCTTTATGAATGGTTGGTCATGCCTTTCGGCTTGACCAACGCACCAACCATATTCATGTGGCTCATCAATGACATTTTCGAGCCACATATCAATAATATTGTCATTATTTATCTTGACAATATTCTAGTTTTCAACAGCTCATGGGAGGAACACATGCAACATGTGTGCACAGTGTTGGATTTTCTTAGACAACATCAACTGTAGGTGAAAGAGAAAAAATCCTATTTTTCCCAAAGGTTAGTGAAATATTTATGATTCATTGTGGACTCTACAGGTTTATGTCCAGATTTGGAATGGGTGCAAGCAATTTTTGAATGCCCAACACTAACTTCTTCCCAACTTCTCAAAAGTTTTAAGGGAGGCATCAATTTCTACAAGAAATTTTTCTACCATTTATCGAAGATGGCTCGTCCATTGCATTAATTAACAAACAAGGAAAACTTTATATGGTCTCTTCATACACAAGACCACTTTGATAACTTGGAGAAATCCTTATTCTCTACTCCAATCCTCTGCTTTCTAGACTTGATCATGTTGATGATCGCAACTATGTGAGACATTCTCCATCTTACAAACCTGAGAGAAAGCCCCTAAGAGGGGTGTTTGATTCCTATCTGAGAGAGAGATGGAACATAGATGTAGCCTCCTCCTTATAGAGAGTTTAGAATAACTCCAGATGATTCTCCTGTGTAACATAATGATAAAGGTTATCTGCAAAGTTGGACATGCATGTGGCTGAGTACAAGGAGAACATGTGAAATTCCAAAGTGTTGGGTGAATCGTCATGAGAAAATAAATAAATATGATGTATTAGCCTCCTATGAGTAGAAGGGTTGATGAGAAACTCCAGATGACTCTCATTTTAATGAAGTGGGAAAGAAGATCTATTGAGTGGATGTTCCTCTAGACGAGCACAGGGGAACGTGATCCTAGTGGCTGAACACTACTGAAGAAGTGGTTCTTCTGTGTAATGCAGTGAGATAGAGATATGGACATACCTATTGATGTGCCCCTAGTGGATGAGCACTAGTGGTTGTATAAGATCCCTTTCTATATTGTTTAAATTCATACCTCCCTATAACCCTAATTGTAATGTAAAGCGTATAGGTCAGCCCCACCATAACGTAATTGATAATTAATGTAAAAAATAATTAATCTCGTTAATATTGATTATATGATGAAATAGAGAGGTTGGCCTTGTTGTGCCAATAGTAAATTTTGTTGACAGTTTCAGTCTAGTATAAGTAAAGGTAAATTCCCCATTGAGTAATTATATCTTTTGTGTGAGTTTGGAAATTTTAGCAAGTACATATACTTGGGAAAAGTGTGCACCTCTATTGGGCGCTAGTCTTCTAGGGTTCCGAAGCACCCTATTGTGTGCTAGGTATTATTGGTGGTGAATGTATTTCTCTTGAAGAATATAGAAAAGGATTTTCCTAGTTTTCCTTCCCTTGTTGAGAGGGGTTTCCTAGGATACTTGTTGTGTTCTTGTGCATGGTGTTTCTTCTCATGATCTTGGTTGCTGCAACATTATTGGTTATGGTTAATTTAAATGATAAAATGGAATGAAATTCATTCTTAACATTGTCTATTGAAAAATCAACATTGTATCAGAGCATAGGTCTTGAAGAACCAATTGCACAAACAACTTTTAGCCTTCCTCTCTCTCTCTCTTCTACAAAAACCATACGACCCTCCTAGGGTACCTAGAAAATTCATACGGCCTACTCTTCTGGAGGTTTTTAGCACTTGGAACTTCGAGGTTGGGGATAAAAATAGCATAGGAGTGTACGAACTCCTTCAGCGCACCTCCATCAAGATTTAGATCAAAATTCTGAGCATTTTTAAATTTTGGCCCTAGGGTTTCTAAGGTTTCGCTATTTTTTGCAAAAATTTTAGTATTAGCTTTTTGCAACTCATTGAAGGAGCTCTTTAGCTCACTAGTATTCTCCTATCTTTCAAAGGCTTATTGTTGGCAGTGATAAGTCCAACAAAACCTAAAAATTCTAGCCTAGCCTAGTAGTTAGGTTTTCTAGCCCAGTTGACAAAGGGTTGTGGAGAATCTAAAATCATGATGAACAAAATTATGATGGAAGATAAGCTTGATGGATCAAGCAAATTCAAGTTCTTGGAAGAAAAGAATTCAAAGGAAGTCTTATTTTGGGTGATACAAAAGGGTGTCACTGTGACATACCTCCTTTGTGAATATATCAGAGGACAAAGATCAACTATGTGGCATTGGAGAAATCATATCAGCACCCTCAGGTATGCACTTGTATATGTATTATTCGTATCATTGTCATGAAGGAAATTGAAGGAGGAGGGAACATTTTGCTGATGTCATGGATCCAGAGGGATCTCAATGCATTCAGAGGAACACCATACCATAAGTCAATAATCTAGGTTTGATTGTTGTAATTGTCATTCCTCTAACCTATATTTCTAAATTTTACTACATTACAAGTAGGTGTTGTAGTTGTGAAAACAATCCTTAAATTTTTTTGGATTCTAGAAATGTACTCATTATTCTCCTTTAGGAGATACTCTTGTTTTTGTTCCTATTGTTTTCTTGTTCCATATAGGTTAATAACAAAGGAATATGTGTATCCTTCAAAGGGAGTCACTTGACTTAGAGGGATTCAAAAACTATTTGAGAAAGAGGAATATTAGAACCATCATTGAGGCAACCAATGCAATAATTCATGATCAGAATCTTTCTATGATTCTATGGGTAGAAACATTGATGACAGAATATATGGTTAGAACAAGAGTCTTCATTGGACATTGAAAAAGATAACTCTCGAAGAAGCCTTCACCAAAGTGAAGCTTGATATTGAACATTTCAGGATATTTGGGTTCCCAATGTATTATCTTGTACCCAAAGAGAAGAAGTCCAAGATAGACCCTTCAGGGAGAAATGATACATTTATGGGATAATAATGAATCTTTGAAGACAATTCCATATCGAAATCCCTAGTCAGGGACAGATTGAGACAAGTAGATATGTTGTCCTTGAAGAAGAGATATCCTTTCAAATATCCAGAGAATATCAGATGGAGATTGACAGTGAGACAATACCTTTTCCCCCTTCAGCAGTTCAGAGGGAGATAGACATTATTCCAGCTGATCCAGTTGCTCCAGTTGATATGTCCAAAGATATTGCAATAGAGCATAAACATTATGCCTAGGCTCACTCTTCAGAAGGAAGAGAAACATACAAGCCTCTCAAGNAGTCATGAGCCACTTCATTGATTCTGAGCCTCCTTGTCTTGGAGAAGAAACATGAGAACAAGTATGGAAAGATGCCATAATAGAATAATACCGGTATATCTTACAGAATTATGTATAAGATATTGTTCAAAGACTATAAGGTATGTTTTTGGTGACTTCTATAAAATCAAGCATGTAACTAATGGAAGTGTGAAGAGATACAAAGAAAAATCTATAGCCAGAGGACTCTCACAAATAGAGGGAGTTGTCTATGATGAGACAGTTGATCCAATAAGACCAGTACACTTCCATTCATACTACCATCCATGAGTTGGAAACTATATGAGATGAACTCATTCTTGATGAGTTTTGATCTCAGTAAGAGTACTGTTGATCCAAAACCTAAATTACTACAATGTTGGTGATGAGATCCTGATTTTACATAACTTATTCAGAAAGACTTGTTGTTGAAAGAAATCAAGCCTTGTCTTTTGATTTTTGAGGTGAATGATTTGAGTACGATGCACTAATTCTTGGTACAAGAAGTATGACATAGGACCAATGATATTTTCCTAAGTCAATGAAAATATATAGTGGGAATATTGAAGAAGTTAAATATGACAGAATGCAAAACCACCGTGATGGATTTAAAGAAAATGAATGACGATGCTTCAGACATGAGTGATTCATAGTTGATTGGAGCATTGATGCATTTGGATAACACCATACCTGATTCATTCCTTGTAATGAATGTAATTAGACAATCCATGAGCCAGCCAAGACAAACTCAATTGATACCAGTGAAACATATATTGAGATATGCCCCCAGTGTGAACTTGATTTTGCAAGATATGCAAATACATATTGAGAAGAGAGTACAATGCACCAGAAGAGAAAATTTTATTGTTGTATGACCATAAAAAATTTCATGGTTCCTGATGCAGGAAGAAACAAAATATTTGTGGCCTTGAATACCACAGAAGAAGAGTATGTATCATTGAGTGTGTGAAGCAGTATGAATTCACAAGATTTTGACAGATTTACGTGATCTTGATATGGATCCTATGTTGATAAACAACATTGTGAATAAATCTCCTTGAGAACCCAATGCTTCATGATAGATCAAAACATGTTTAGATAAAACATCATTATATCAGAGATATGATGCAGATGAAAATAGTACACTAGAAGTACCTTCCTACACATGAGTAGATTATAGACATCTTCACCAAATTAACTTGATGAAGAATAACTCCCTAGTTGAGAAGGAATGCTGATGACTATAGCCAAGACAATGTTCAAAGTACATCCATGTGAAACTTGGTAGGAAGAAGAATGCCTCTGTATCTGAAAGGGAGTGTTGATGATTGCAGCTATGTGAGACATTCTCTGGTTTACAAACCTGAGAGAAAGAACCTAAGAGGGGTGTGTGGTTCCTATCTGAGACATAGATCAAATGTAGAGATATCCTCCTCCTTACAGAGAGCTGATAAAATCTCTAGATGATTTTCATGTGTAACACAATGAGAAAGGATATCTGCAGAGTTGGACATGCATGTGGCTGAGCACAAGGTGAACGTGTGAAATCCCAAAGTATTGGGTGCATTGTCATGAGAACAGAAATGACGATGATGTATTATCCTCCTCTGAGAAGAAGAGTTTATGAGAAACTCCAGATGAATCTCATTTGTAATGTAGTGGGAAATAATATATGTTGAGTGGACGTTCTTGTGGATGAGCAGATGTGAACGTGATCCTAGTGGCTAAGAATTAGTGAAGAAGTGGTTGTTCTATGCGATGCAGTGAGCTAGAGATATGGACATACATATGGATGTGCCCCTAGTGGATGAGAACTAGTGGGTGTATAATACCCCTTTCTATATTTTTCAAGAGTTAGACCTTCATGTAACACTAATTGTAATGTAAAGGGTACAGGTTAGCCCCACCTTAATGTAATTGATAATTAATGAAAAAAATAATTAATTTGGTTAATATTAATTATATTGTGAAATAGAGAGGTCGGTCGTATTGTGCCAATAAACACTTATGTTGACAGGTTCAGTCTAGTATAAGTAAAGGTAAATTCCCCATTGAGGAATTATATCTTTTGTGTGAGTTTGGAAATTTCAGCAAGTACATCTACTTGGGAAAAGTGTGCACCTCCC
>SNQJ01S0160509.1:0-21712 GCA_010110895.2 Picea sitchensis
CAATTGATTCTCAAAGATTACAAAATCAGCAAACGAGATTGAAAGAGCATGGATGCTCAGTTAAGGAGAAGGCCTTAATATCTTTCTCTCCAAGCTCATTAACAATCCATAAAATTAATGCAATGAACCAAGAATCATAAGTTCTGTAAATTTGAAAGGTAGTGTTTTCAGAATGTTGATCTTGGTGAGTTTGATACAACTCTTAAAGAAGCTCAAAGAGCTATTTCAAGGGGGGAAAAAACCCTGTTTTAGTGGCAGCCCTTGAATTTGAAATTTCACATAAATAAAACAATAAGAAAAACACGACTTTTTGAGCTCGTCTTTTAGTCAACATTCCTTCATACCTAAAATGTTTTTGCATATCTTTTCATACCTAAAATGTTTTTTTGCATTCCTCTTTCTTGTATGTGGCATATTGGTTTCTTGCTCAATACATATCTCTTAAACTGTCATCCTTAATCCACAATTTCAAATTTCATTTGCTCAATACATATCACTTCATAATCAAACATAGGTGTGAGGATTCAAATCTCACATCGGGCATTGGATTCTTGAAAGAAAAGGTGCCAACTATGCACAAATAAAGTGTTGGAAATTGCCCTAATTTGGCCTAAATTGGGAATCCAATGTTCGTCTTCATTTAAATGTGGAATTGGCTTGCCAATTTAGTATCTTTTTCAGAATGTTGATCTTGGTGAGTTTGATACAACTCTTAAAGAAGCTCAAAGAGCTATTTCAAGGGGGCAAAAACCCTGTTTTAGTGGCTCCCCTTGAATTTGAAATTTCACATAAATAAACAATAAGAAAACACTACTTTTTGAGCTCATCCTTTAGTCAACATTCCTTCATACCTAAAATGTTTTTGCATATCTTTCATACCTAAAATGTTTTTTTGCATTGTCTATTTCTTGTATGTGGCATATTGGTTTGTTGCTCAATACATATCTCTTAAACTGCCATCCTTAATCCACAATTTCAAATTTCATTTGCTCAATACATATCACATCATAATCAAACATAGGTGTGAGGATTCAAATATCACATCGGGCATTAGATTCTTGAAAGAAAAGGTGCCAACTATGCACAAATAAAGTGCTGGAAATTGACCTAATTTGGCCTAAATTGGGAATCCAATGTTCGTCTTCATTTAAATGTGGAATTGGTTTGCCAATTTGGTATCTATTTTGTGTGCAAAAGTTGATTCTAGTTTTCTCAAAATGCATGTTTTTCAAGCTTGAAAAAGAGCATAGAATATACCTCTTCAATCAAAGCCAAAAAACTGCTTCTCAAGCTCATTAACATAGCTAGAAAATGCACGTTTTAGCATACCTAAAGCATTGAGCCTTTAGCTCCTAGGGCAGCCAAACAACCAAGCTTAAACAATTTTTCCAATTGATTCTCAAAGATTAGAAAATCAGCAAACGAGATTGAAAGAGCATGGATTCTCAGTTAAGGAGAAGGCCTTAATATCTTGCTCTCCAAGCTCATTAACAATCTATAAAATTAATGCAATGAACCAAGAATCATAAGTTTTGTAAATTTGAAGGGTAGTGTTTTCAGAATGTTGATCTTGGTGAGTTTGATACAACTCTTAAAGAATCTCAAAGAGCTATTTCAAGGGGGCAAAAACCCTGTTTTAGTGGTTGCCCTTGAATTTGAAATTTCACATAAATAAAACAATAAGAAAACACTACTTTTTGAGCTCATCCTTTAGTCAACATTCCTTCATACCTAAAATGTTTTGCATATCTTTTCATACCTAAAATGTTTTTTTGCATTGCTCTTTATTGTATGTGGCATATTGGTTTCTTGCTCAATACATATCTCTTAAACAGTCATCCTTAATCCACAATTTCAAATTTCATTTGCTCAATACATGTCACTTTTTAATCAATAATAGGTATGAGGATTAATGTTTTGCATTGGGCATTGGATTCTTGAAAACAAATGGTGCCTACTATGCACAAATAAAGTGCTGTAAATTGCCCTAATTTGGCCTAATTGGGAATCCAATGTTCGTCTTCGTTTAAATGTGGAATTGGCTTGCAAATTTAGTATCTATTTTGTGTGCAAAGGTTGTTTCTAGTCTGTTCAAATGCATGTTTTTCAAGCTTGAAAAAAGCATAGAATATGCCTCTTCAATCAAAGCCAAAAAAGTTGCTTCTCAAGCTCATTAACATAACTGGAAAACGCACGTTTTAGCATACCTAAAGCATTGAGCCTTTATCTCTTAGGGCAGCCAAACAGCCAAGCTTAAAAATTTTTGCCAATTGATTCTCAAAGATTACAAAATCAGCAAACGAGATTGAAAGAGCATGGATGCTCAATTAAGGAGAAGGCCTTAATATCTTTCTCTCCAAGCTCATTAACAATCCATAAAATTAATGCAATGAACCAAGAATCATAAGTTTTGTAAATTTGAAAGGTAGTGTTTTCATAATGTTGATCTTGGTGAGTTTGATACAACTCTTAAAGAAGCTCAAAGAGCTATTTCAAGGGGGCAAAAACCCTGTTTTAGTGGATGCCCTTGAATTTGAAATTTCACAAAATAAAACAATAAGAAAAACACTACTTTTGGAGCTCGTCCTTTAGTCAACATTCCTTCATACCTAAAATGTTTTTCCATATCTTTTCATACCTAAAATGTTTTGCATTGTTTTCTTGTTTGTGGCATATTGGTTTCTTGCTAAATACATATCTCTTAAACTGTCATCCTTAATCCATAATTTCAAATTTCATTTGCTCAATACATATCACTACATAATCAAACATAGGTGTGAGGATTCAAATATCACATCGGCATTGGATTCTTGAAAGAAAAGGTGCGAACTATGCACAAATAAAGTGCTGGAAATTGCCCTAGTTTGGCCTAAATTGGGAATCCAATGTTTGTCTTCATTTAAATGTGGAATTGGCTTGCCAATTTGGTACTTATTTTGTGTGCAAAAGTTGTTTCTAGTTTTCTCAAAATGCATGTTTTTCAATCTTGAAAAAGAGCATAGAATATGCCTCTACAATCAAAGCCAAAAAGCTGCTTCAAAAGCTCATTAACATAGCTGGAAAATTCACGTTTTAGCATACCTAAAGCATTGAGCCTTTTGCTCTTAGGGGAAGCCAAACAAACAAGCTTAAACAATTTTGCCAATTGGTTCTCAAAGATTACAAAATCAGCAACCGAGATTGAAAGAGCATGGATGCCCAGTTAAGGAGAAGGCCTTAATATATTGCTCTCCAAGCTCATTAACAATCCATGTAATTAATGCAATGAACCAAGAATCACAAGTTTTGTAAATTTGAAAGGTAGTGTTTTCATAATGTTGATCTTGGTGAGTTTGATACAACTCTTAAAGAAGCTCAAAGAGCTATTTCAAGGGGGCAAAAACCCTGTTTTAGTGGATGCCCTTGAATTTGAAATTTCACATAAATAAAACAATAAGAAAACACTACTTTTGAGCTCATCCTTAGTCAACATTCTTCACATAAAATGTGTTTTTGCATTGCTCTTTCTTGTATGTGGCATATTAGTTTCTTGCTCAATACATATCTCTTAAACAGTCATCCTTAATCCACAATTTCAAATTTCATTTCCTCAATACATATCACTTCATAATCAAACATAGGTGTGATGATTCAAATATCACATCGGGCATTGTATTCTTGAAAGAAAAGGTGCCAACTATGCACAAATAAAGTGCCGGAAATTGCCCTAATTTGGCCTAAATTGGGAATCAAATGTTCGTCTTCATTTAAATGTGGAATTGGCTTCCCAATTTAGTATCTATTTTGTGTGCAAAAGTTGTTTCTATTTTGCTCAAAATGCACGTTTTCGCTTCAAGAGCACAGAATATGCCTCTTCAATCAAAGTCAAAAAGATGCTTCTCAAGCTCATTAACATAGATGGAAAATGCACGTTTTAGCATACCTAAAGCATTGAGCCTTTAGCTCTTAGGACAGCCAAACAGCCAAGCTTAAACAATTTTTCCAATTGATTCTCAAAGATTATAAAATCAGCAAACGAGATTGAAAGAGCATGGATGCTCAATTAAGGAGAAGGCCTTAAGATCTTGCTCTCCAATCTCATTAACAATCCATAAAATTAATGCAATGAACCAAGAACCATAAGTTTTGTAAATTTGAAAGGCAGTGTTTTCATAATGTTGATCTTGGTGAGTTTGATACAAATCTTAAAGAAGCTCAAAGAGCTACTTCAAGTGGGGCAAACTCTTAGGATGGCCAAGGAATTTGAAATTTCACATAACAAACAATAAGAAAAATTACCACTTTTTGAGCTCAGTCTCTTTAGTCAACATTCCTTCCATACCTAAAATGTTTTTGTCATCTTTTTCATACCCAAAATGTTTTTGCATTGTCTTTCTTGTATATGTGGTATTACTGGTTTTGCTCAATACATAATTTTAAACTGCCACTTTAATCCAATAATTTCAAATTCTTCATTTGCTCAATACATATCACTTCATAATCAAACATAGGTGTGAGGATTCAAATATCACATCGGGCATTGATTCTGAAAGAAAGTTGCCAACTATGCACAAATAAAGTGCTGGAAATTGCCCTCATTTGGCCTAAATTGGGAATCCAATGTTCGTCTTCATTTAAATGTGGAATTGGTTTGCCAATTTGGTATCTATTTTTTGTGCAAAAGTTGTTTCTAGTTTTGCTCGAAATGCATGTTTTTCAATCTTGAAAAAGAGCATAGAATATGCCTCTTCAATCAAAGCCAAAAAGCTACTTCTCAAGCTCATTAACATAGCTGCAAAATGCACGTTTTAGCATACCTAAAGCATTGAGCCTTTAGCTCTTAGGGCAGCCAAACAGCCAAGATTAAACAATTTTTCCAATTGATTCTCAAAGATTACAAAATAAGCAAACAAGATTGAAAGAGCATGGATTCTCAGTTAAGGAGAAGGCTCCTAATATCTTCATCTGCTCATTAACAATCCATAAAATTAATGCAATGAACCAAGAATCATAAGTTTTGTAAATTTGAAAAGTAGTGTTTTCGCACGTTGATCTTGGTGAGTTTGATACAACTCTTAAAGAAGCTCAAAGAGCTATTTCAAGGGGGACAAAAACCTTGTTTTAGTGGCTGCCCTTGAATTTGAAATTTCACATAAATAAAACAATAAGAAAACACTACTTTTTGAGCTCATCCTTTAGTCAACATTCCTTCATACCTAAAATGCTTTTGCATATCTTTTCATACCTAAAATGTTTTTTGTACTTGCTCTTTTATTGCATGTGGCATATTGGTTTCTCAATACATATCTCTTAAACTATCATCCTTAATCCACACTTCAAATTCTTCATTTGCTCAATACATATCACTTCATTATCAAACATAGGTGTGAGGATTCAAACATCACATCGGGCATTGATTCTGAAAGAAAAGGTGCCAACTATACACAAATAAAGTGCTGGAAATTGCACCAATTTGGCCTAAATTAGGGCAATTTCCAGCACTTTATTTAAATGTGGAATTGGCTTGACAATTTGGTATCTATTTTGTGTGAAAAAGTTGTTTCTAGTTTGCTCGAAATGCATGTTTTTCAAGCTTGGAAAAGAGCATAGAATATGCCTCTTTAATCAAAGCCAAAAAGCTGCTTCTCAAGCTCATTAACATAGCTGGAAAATGCACGTCTTAGCATACCTAAAGCATTGAGCCTTTAGCTCTTAGGGAAGCCAAACAGCCAAGCTTAAACAATTTTTCCAACTGATTCTCAAAGATTACAAAATCAACAAACGAGATTGAAAGAGCATGGATGATCAGTTAAGGAGAAGGCCTTAATATCTTGCTCTCCAAGCTCATTAACAATCTATAAAATTAATGCAATGAACCAAGAATCATAAGTCTTGTAAATTTGAAAGGTAGTGTTTTCATAATGTTGATCTTGGTGAGTTTGATACAACTATTAAAGAAGCTCAAAGAGCTATTTCAATGGGGGCAAAAACCCTGTTTTAGCGGCTGCCCTTGAATTTGAAATTTCACATAAATAAAACAATAAGAAAAACACTACTTTTTTAGCTCGTCCTTTAGTCAACATTCCTTCATACCTAAAATGCTTTTGCATATCTTTTCATACCTAAAATGTTTTTGCATTGCTCTTTCTTGTTTGTGGCATATTGGTTTCTTGCTCAATACATATCTCTTAAACTCTCATCCTTAATCCACAATTTCAAATTTCATTTGCTCAATACATATCACTTCATAATCAAACATAGGTGTGAGGATTCAAATATCACATCAGGCATTGGATTCTTGAAAGAAAAGGTGCCAACTATGCACAACTAAAGTGCTGGAAATTGCCCTAATTTGGCCTAAATTGGGAATCCAATGTTCGTCCTCATTTAAATGTGGAATTGGCTTGCCAATTTGGTATCTATTTTGTGTGCAAAACTTGTTTCTAGTTTGCTCGAAATGCATGTTTTTCAAGCTTGAAAAAAGCATAGAATATGCCTCTTCAATCAAAGCCAAAAAGCTGCTCGGCTATGTTAATGAGCTTGAGAAGCAGCTTTTTGGCATACATAAAGCATTGAGCCTTTAGCTCTTGGGGCAGCCAAACAACCAAGCTTAAATAATTTTGCCAATTGATTCTCAAAGATTACAAAATCAGCAAACGAGATTGAAAGAGCATGGATGCTCAGTTAAGGAGAAGTCCTTAATATCTTGCTCTCCAAGCTCATTAAAAATCCATAAAATTAATGCAATGAACCAAGAATCATAAGTTTTGTAAATTTGAAAGGTAGTAATTTCATAATGTTGATCTTGGTGAGTTTGATACAACTCTTAAAGAAGCTCAAAGAGCTATTTCAATGGGGGCAAAAACCCTGTTTTAGTGGTTGCCCTTGAATTTGAAATTTCACATAAATAAAACAATAAGAAAAACACCACTTTTTGAGCTCGTCCTTTAGTCAAAATTCCTTCATACCTAAAATGTTATTGCATATCTTTTCATACCTAAAATGTTTTTTTTGCATTGTCTATTTCTTGTATGTGGCATATTGGTTTTTTGCTCAATACATATCTCTTAAATTGTCATCCTTAGTCCACAATTTCAAATTTCATTTGCTCAATACATATCACTTCATAATCAAACATATGTGTGAGGATTCAAATATCACATCGAGCATTGGATTCTTGAAAGAAAAGGTGCCAACTATGCACATATAAAGTGCTGGAAATTGCCCTAATTTGGCCTAAATTGGGAATCAAATGTTCGTCTTCATTTAAATGTGGAATTGGCTTGCCAGTTTGGTATCTATTTTGTGTGCAGAAGTTGTTTCTAGTTTGCTCAAATGCATGTTTTTTCAAGTTTTGAAAGAGCATAGAATATGGCTCTTCAATCAAAGCCAAAAAGATGCTTCTAAAGCTCATTAACATAGCTGGAAAATGCACGTTTTAGCATACCAAAGCATTGAGCCTTTAGCTCTTAGGGAAGACAAACAACCAAGCTTAAACAATTTTGCCAATTGATTCTCAAAGATTACAAAATCAGCAACCGAGATTGAAAGAGCATGGATGCTCAATTAAGGAGAAGGCCTTAATATCTTGCTCTCCAAGCCTGCTGAACAATCCATAAAATTAATGTATTGAACCAAGAATCATAACTTTTGTAAATTTGAAAGGTAGTGTTTTCAGAAAGTTGATCTTGGTGAGTTTGATACAACCCTTAAAGAAGCTCAAAGAGCTATTTCAAGGGGGCAAAAACCCTGTTTTAGTGGCTGCCCTTGAGTTTGAAATTTCACATAAATAAACAATAAGAAAACACTACTTTTTGAGCTCGTCCTTTAGTCAACATTCCTTCATACCTAAAATATTTTTGCATATCTTTTCATACCTAAAATGTTTTCTTGCATTGCTCTTTATTGTATGTGGCATATTGGTTTCTTGCTCAATACACATCTCTTAAACTGCCATCCTTAATCCACAATTTCAAATTTCATTTGCTCAATACATATCACTTCATAATCAAACATAGGTGTGAGGATTCAAATATCACATCAGGCATTGGATTCTTGAAAGAAAAGGTGCCAACTATGCACAAAAAAAGTGCTAGAAATTGCCCTAATTTGGCCTAAATTGGGAATCCAATGTTCGTCCTCATTTAAATGTGGAATTGGCTTGCCAATTTAGTATCTATTTTGTGTGAAAAAGTTGTTTCTAGTTTGCTCAAATGCATGTTTTTCAAGCTTCTGAAAAAGAGCACAGAATATGCCTCTTCAATCAAAACCAAAAAGATGCTTCTCAAGCTCATTAACATAGCTGGAAAATGCAAGTTTTAGCATACCTAAAGAATTGAGCCTTTAGCTCTTAGGGCATCCAAACAACCAAGCTTAAACAATTTTGCCAACTGATTCTCAAAGATTACAAAATCAGCAAACGATATTGAAAGAGAATGGATGCTCATGGAGATTTAATTGACCATTTGACATCTGAGACATTTTGATTTAGAATGCAATAAGAAAAATACTGCTTTTTGAGCTCTTCCTTTAGTCAACATTCCTTCATACCTAAAATGTTTTTGCATATATTTTCATACCTAAAATGTTTTTTTTGCATTGCTCTTTCTTGTATGTGGCATATTAGTTTCTTGCTCAATACATATCTCTTAAACTGCCATCCTTAATCCACAATTTCAAATTTCATTTGCTCAATACATATCACTTCATAATCAAACACAGGTGTGAGGATTCAAATATCACATCGAGCATTGGATTCTTGAAAGAAAAGGTGCCAACTATACACAAATAAAGTGCTGGAAATTGCCCTAATTTGGCCTAATTGGGAATCCAATGTTCGTCCTCATTTAAATGTGGAATTGGCTTCCCAATTTGGTATCTATTTTGTGCGCAAAAGTTGTTTCTAGTTTGCTCTAAATGCATGTTTTTCAAGCTTGAAAAAAAGAGCATAGAATATGCCTCTACAATCAAAGCCAAAAAGCTGCTTCTCAAGCTAATTAACATAGCTGGAAAATGCACGTTTAGCATACCTAAAGCATTGAGCCTTTACCTCTAGGGCAGCCGAACAGCCAAGCTTAAACAATTTTTCCAACTGATTCTCAAAGATTACAAAATCAACAAACGAGATTGAAAGAGCATGGATGCTCAGTTAAAGAGAAGGCCTTAAGATCTTGCTCTCCAAGCTCATTAACAATCCATAAAATTAATGCAATGAACCAAGAATCATAAGTTTTGTAAATTTGAAAGGTATTGTTTTCAGAATGTTGATCTTGGTGAGTTTGATACAATTCTTAAAGAAGCTCAAAGAGCTATTTCAATGGGGGCAAAAACCCTGTTTTAGTCGCTGCCCTTGAATTTGAAATTTCACACAACAAAACAATAAGAAAAACACTACTTTTGGAGCTCGTCCTTTAGTCAACATTCCTTCATACCTAAAATGTTTTTGCATATATTTTCATACCTAAAATGTTTTTTTGCATTGTCTATTTCTTGTATGTGGCATATTGGTTTCTTGCTCAATACATATTTCTTAAAATGTCATCCTTAATCCACAATTTCAAATTTCATTTGCTCAATACATATCACTTCATAATCAAACATAGGTGTGAGGATTCAAATATCACATCGGGCATTGGATTCTTCAAAGAAAAGGTGCCAACTATGCACAAATAAAGTGTTGGAAATTGCCCTAATTTGGCCTAAATTGGGAATCCAATGTTTGTCTTCATTTAAATGTGGAATTAGCTTGCCAATTTAGTATCTATTTTTTGTGCAAAAGTTGTTTCTAGTTCGCTCGAAATGCATGTTTTTCAAGCTTGAAAAAGAGCATAGAATATTCCTCTTCAATCAAAGCCAAAAATTTGCTTCTCAAGCTCATTAACATAGCTGGAAAATTCACGTTTTAGCATACCTAAAGCATTGAGCAATTATCTCTTAGGGCAACCAAACAACCAAGCTTAAACAATTTTGCCAATTGATTCTCAAAGATTACAAAATCAGCAAACGAGATTGAAAGAGCACGGATGCTCAGTTAAGGAGAAGGCCTCAATATCTTGCTCTCCAAGCTCATTAACAATCCATAAAATTAATGCAATGAACCAAGAATCACAAGTTTTGTAAATTTGAAAGGTATTGTTTTCATCGTTGATCTTGAATTTGAAATTTCACATAAATAAAACAATAAGAAAACACTACTTTTTGAGCTCATCCTTTAGTCAACATTCCTTCATACCTAAAATGTTTTTCCATATCTTTTCATACCTAAAATATTTTTTTTTGCTCTTCTGTTATGTGGCATATTGGTTTCTTGATCAATACATATCTCTTAAACTGCCATCCTTAATCCACAATTTCAAATTTCATTTCCTCAATACATATCACTTCATAATCAAACATAGGTGTGAGGATTCAAATACCACATCGGGCATTGGATTCTTGAAAGAAAACGTGCCAACTATGCACAAATAAAGTGTTGGAAATTTTCCCTAATTTGGCCTAAATTGGAAATCCAATGTTCGTCTTCATTTAAATGTGGAATTGGCTTGCCAATTTAGTATCTATATTGTGTGCAAAAGTTGTTTCTAGTTTGCTCCAAATGCATGTTTTTCAAGCTTGAAAGAGCACAGAATATGCCCTTCAATCAAAGCCAAAGCTTCTTCAAGCTCATTAACATAGTCGAAAAATGCATGTTTTAGCATTACCCAAAGCATTGAGCCTTTTTAGCTCTTAGGGCAGCCCAACAAATAAGCTTAAACAATCTTGCCAATTGATTCTCAAAGATTAAAAAATCAGCAAACGAGATTGAAAGAGCATGGATGCCCAGTTAAGGAGAAGGCCTTAATATATTTCTCTCCAAGCTCATTAACAATCCATAAAACTAATGCAATGAACCAAGAATCATAAATTTTGTAAATTTGAAAGGTAGTGTTTTCAGAATGTTGATCTTTGTGAGTTTGATACAACTCTTAAAGAAGCTCAAAGAGCTATTTCAAGGGGGACAAAAACCCTGTTTTAGTGGATGCCCTTGAATTTGAAATTTCACACAATGAAACACAAAACACCATTTTTGTCATTCTTAGTCAACATTCCTTCATACCCAATTTTTTTTTGCATATCTTTTCATACCTAAAATGTTTTCTTGCATTGCTCTTTATTGTATGTGGCATATTGGTTTCTTACTCAATACATATCTCTTAAACTATCATCCTTAATCCACAATTTCACACAATTTCAAATTTCATTTGCTCAATACATATCACTTCATAATCAAACATAGGTGTGAGGATTCAAATATCACATCGGCATTGGATTCTTGAAAGAAAAGGTGCCAACTATGCACAAATAAAGTGCTAGAAATTGCCCTAATTTGGCCTAAATTGGGAATCCAATGTTCGTCTTCATTTAAATGTGGAATTGGCTTGCCAATTTAGTATCTATTTTGTGTGCAAAAGTTGTTCCTAGTTTGCTCGAAATGCATGTTTTCAAGCTTGAAAAAGAGCATAGAATATGCCTCTTCAATCAAAGCCAAAAGCTGCTTCTCAAGCTCATTAACATAGCTGGAAATGCACGTTTTAGCATACCTAAAGCATTGAGCCTTTAGCTCTTAGGGAAGACAAACAACCAAGCTTAAACAATTTTGCCAATTGATTCTCAAAGACTACAAAATCAGCAAACGAGATTAAAAGACCATGGATGCTCAATTAAGGAGAAGGCCTTAATATCTTACTCTCCAAGCTCATTAACAATCTATAAAATTAATGCAATGAACCAAGAATCATAAGTTTTGTAAATTTGAAAGGTAGTGTTTTCATAATGTTGATCTTGGTGAGTTTGATACAAATCTTAAAGAAGCTCAAAGAGCTATTTCAAGGGGGGGAAAAACCCTGTTTTAGTGGATGCCCTTGAATTTGAAATTTCACATAAATAAATCAATAAGAAAAACACTACTTTTGAGCTCTACCTTTAGTCAACATTCCTTCATACCTAAAATGTTTTTTTGCATTGCTCTTTATTGTATGTGGCATATTGGTTTCTTACTCAATACATATCTCTTAAACTGCCATCCTTAATCCACAATTTCAAATTTCATTTCCTCAATACATATCACTTCATAATCAAACATAGGTGTGAGGATTCAAACATCACATTGGGCATTGGATTCTTGAAAGAAAAGATGCCAACTATGCACAAATAAAGTGCCGGAAATTGCCCTAATTTGGCCTAAATTGGGAATCCACTGTTCCTCTTCATTTAAATGTGGAATTGGCTTGCCAATTTGGTACTTATTTTGTGTGCAAAAGTTGTTCCTAGTTTGCTCGAAATGCATGTATTTCAAGCTTGAAAAAGAGCATAGAATATGCCTCTCTCAATCAAAAGCCAAAAAGATGCTTCTCGTCACATTAACATAATGAAAATGCACGCTTTAGCATACCTAAAGCATTGAGCCTTTAACTCTTAGGGAAGCCAAACAGCCAAGCTTAAAAAATTTTGCCAATTGATTCTCAAATATTACAAAATCAGCAAACGAGATCGAAAGAGCATGGATGCTCAGTTAAGGAGAAGGCCTCAAGATCTTGCTCTCCAAGCTCATTAACAATCCATAAAATTAATGCAATGAACCAAGAATCATCAGTTTTGTAAATTTGAAAGGTATTGTTTTCAGAATGTTGATCTTGCTGAGTTTGATACAACTCTTAAAGAAGTTCAAAGAGCTATTTCAAGGGGGGGGAAAAACCCTGTTTTAGTGGATGCCCTTGAATTTGAAATTTCACATAACAAAACAATAAGAAAACACTGTACTTTTGAGTCAGTCCCTTAGTCAACATTCCTTCATACCTAAAATGTTTTGCATATCTTTTCATACCTAAAAAAACATTTTAGGTATGAAAACATATGCAAAAACATTTTAGGTATGTGGCATATTGGTTTCTTGCTCAATACATATCTCTTAAACTATCATCCTTAATCCACAATTTCAAATTTCATTTTCTCAATACATATCACTTCATAACCAAACATAGGTGTGAGGATTCAAATATCACATCGAGCATTGGATTCTTGAAAGAAAAGTTGCCAACTATGCACAAATAAAGTGCCGGAAATTGCCCTAATTTGGCCTAAATTGAGAATCCAATGTTCGTCTTCATTTAAATGTGGAATTGGCTTGCCAATTTGGTATCTATTTTGTGTTCAAAAGTTGTTTCTAGTTTGCTCAAAATGCATTGCTTGCTTGAAAAGAGCGAACAAGCTCTTCAAAGCTCTAAAAGTCACAACGTTACCCAGCAACGTTTTAGCATACCTAAAGCATTGAGACTTTAGCTCTTAGGGCAGCCAAACAGCCAAGATTAAACAATTTTTCCAATTGATTCTCAAAGATTACAAAATCAGCAAACTAGATTGAAAGAGCATGGATGCTCATTTAAGGAGAAGGCCTTAATATCTTGCTCTCCAAGCTCATTAACAATACATAAAATTAATGCAATGAACCAAGAATCATAAGTTTTGTAAAATTGAAAGGTAGTGTTTTCAGAATGTTGATCTTGGTGAGTTGGATACAACTCTTAAAGAAGCTCAAAAAGCTATTTCAAGGGGGGCAAAAACCATGTTTTAGTGGTCGCCTTGAATTTGAAATTTGTTACAAATAAAACAATAAGAAAAACACTACTTTTGGAGCTCGTCCTTTAGTCAACATTCCTTCATACCTAAAATGTTTTTGCATATCTTTCCATACCTAAAATGTTTTTTTGCATTGCTCTTTATTGTATGTGGCATATTGGTTTCTTGCTCAATACATATCTCTTAAACTGCCATCCTTAATCCACAATTTCAAATTTCATTTGCTCAATACATATCACTCCATAATCAAACATAGGTGTGAGGATTCAAATATCACATCAGGCATGGATTCTTGAAAGAAAAGGTGCCAACTATGCACAAATAAGTGCTGGAAATTGCCCTAATTTGACCTAAATTGGGAATCCAATGTTCGTCTTCATTTAAATGTGGAATTGGCTTGCCAATTTAGTATCTATTTTTTGTGCAAAAGTTGTTTCTAGTTTGCTCGAAATGCATGTTTTTCAAGCTTGAAAAAGAGCACAGAATATGCCTCTTCAATCAAAGCCAAAAGCTGCTTCTCAAGCTCATTAACATAGTTGTAAAATGCACGTTTTAGCATACCAAAGCATTGAGCCTTTAGCTCTTAGGGCAGCCAAAAAGCCAAGCTTAAACAATTTTGCCAATTGATTCTCAAAGATTAAAAAATCAGCAAACGAGATTGAAAGATCATGGATGCTCACATGAGAAGTCTTTAATATCTTGCTCTCAAAGCTCATTAACAATCCATAAAATTAACGCAATGAACCAAGAATCATAAGTTTTGTAAATTTGAAAGGTAGTGTTTTTAGAATGTTGATCTTGGTGAGTTTGATACAACTCTAAAAGAAGCTCAAAGAGCTATTTCATGGGGGGCAAAAACCCTGTTTTAGTGGATGCATTTGAATTTGAAATTTCACATAAATAAAACAATAAGAAAACACTACTTTTTGAGCTCGTCCTTTATTCAACATTCCTTCATACCTAAAATGCTTTTGCATATCTTTCACTCAAAAATGTTTTTTTGCATTGCCTTTTCTTGTTTGTGGCATATTGGTTTCTTGCTCAACACATATCTCTTAAACTGTCATCCTTAATCCACAATTTCAAATTTCATTTGCTCAATACATATCACTTCATAATCAAACATAGGTGTGAGGATTCAAATATCACATCGCGCATTGGATTCTTGAAAGAAAAGGTGCGAACTATGCACAAATAAAGTGCTTGAAATTGCCCTAATTTGGCCTAAATTGGAAATCCAATGTTCGTCTTCATTTAAATGTCGAATTGGCTTGCCAATTTGGTATCTATTTTGTGTGCAAAGGTTGTTTCTAGTTTGCTCGGGAAATGCATGTTTTTCAAGCTTGAAAAAGACCATAGAATATGCCTCTTCAATCAAAACCAAAAAGATGCTTCTCAAGCTCATTAACATAGCCGGAAATGCATCGCTTTAGCATACCTAAAGCATTGAGCCTTTAGCTATTAGGGAAGCCAAACAACCAAGCTTAAACAATTTTGCCAATTGATTCTCAAAGATTAAAAAATCAGCAAACGAGATTGAAAGAGCATGATGCTCTGTATGGAGAAGGCCTTAATATCTCGCTCTCCAAGCTCATTAACAATCCATAAAATTAATGCAATGAACCAAGAATCATAAGTTTTGTAAATTTGAAGGTAGTGTTTTCAGAATGTTGATCTTGGTGAGTTTGATACAACTCCTAAAGAAGCTCAAAGAGCTATTTCAAGGGGCAAACCGCTTAGTGGTCGCCTCTTGAATTTGAAATTTCTTATTAAATAAAACAATAAGAAAAATACTGCTTTTTGAGCTCTTCCTTTAGTCAACATTCCTTCATACCTAAAATGTTATTGCATATCTTTTCATACCTAAAATGTTTTTTGCATTGCTCTTTTATTGTATGTGGCATATTGGTTTCTTGCTCAATACATATCTCTTAAACTCTCATCCTTAATCCACAATTTCAAATTTCATTTTCTCAATACATATCACTTCATAATTAAACATAGGTGTGAGGATTCAAATACCACATCGGGCATTGGATTCTTGAAAGAAAAGGTGCCAACTATGCACATATAAAGTGCTGGAAATTGCCCTAGTTTGGCCTAAATTGGGAATCCAATGTTTGTCTTCATTTAAATGTGGAATTGGTTTGCCAATTTGGTATCTATTTTTTGTGCAAAAGTTGTTTCTAGTTTTGCTCGAAATGCATGTTTTTTTCAAGCTTGAAAAAGAGCATATAATATGCCTCTTCAATCAAAGCCAAAAGCTGCTTCTCAAGCTCATTAACATAGATGGAAAATGCACTTTTTAGCATACCTAAAGCATTGAGCCTTTAGCTCTTAGGGCAGCCAAACATCCAAGCTTAAACAATCTTGCCAATTGATTCTCAAAGATTACAAAATCAACAAACGAGATTGAAAGAGCATGGATGCTCGGTTAAGGAGAAGGCCTTAAGATATTGCTCTCCAAGCTCATTAACATCCATAAAATTAATGCAATGAACCAAGAATCATAAGTTTTGTAAATTCCGAAAGGTAGTGTTTTCGTGAATGTTGATCTTTGTGAGTTTGATACAACTCTTAAAGAATCTCAAAGAGTTATTTCAAGGGGGGAAAAAACCCTGTTTTAGTGGTTGCCCTTGAATTTGAAATTTCACATAAATAAAACAATAAGAAAAACACTACTTTTGGAGCTCGTCCTTTAGTCAACATTCATTCATACTCAAACAAGCTTTTTGCATATCTTTTCATACCTAAAATGTTTTTTGCATTGCTCTTTCTTGTTTGTGGCATATTTCAATCACCATCCCATCCACAATTTCAAATTTCATTTGATCAATACATATCACTTCATAATCAAACATAGGTGTGAGGATTCAAATATCACATCGGGTATTGGATTCTTGAAAGAAAAGGTGACAACTATGCACAAATAAAGTGTTGGAAATTTTCCCTAATTTGGCCTAAATTGGGAATCCAATGTTCGTCTTCATTTAAATGTGGAATTGGCTTTCCAATTTGGTATCTATTTTGTGCAAAAGTTGTTTCTAGTTTTGCTCGAAATGCATGTTTTTTTCAAGCTTGAAAAAGAGCATATAATATGCCTCTTCAATCAAAGCGAAAAAGTTGATTCTCAAGTTCATTAACATAGCTGGAAAATGTACTTTTTAGCATACCTAAAGCATTGAGCCTTTAGCTCTTAGGGCAGCCAAACAGCCAAGCTTAAACAATTTTGCCAATTGATTCTCAAAGATTACAAAATCAGTAAACGAGATTGAAAGAGCATGGATGCTCAGTTAAGGAGAAGGCCTTAATATCTTGCTCTCCAAGCTCATTAACAATCCATAAAATTAATGCAATGAACCAAGAATCACAAGTTTTGTAAATTTGAGCGTAGTGTTTTCGCATGCTGATCTTGGTGAGTTTGATACAACCCTTAAAGAAGCTCAAAGAGCTATTTCAAGGGGGCAAAAACCCTGTTTTAGTCGCTGCCCTTGAATTTGAAATTTCACATAAATAAACAATAAGAAAAACACTACTTTTGGAGCTCGTCCTTTAGTCAACATTCATTCATACCTAAAATGTTTTGCATATCTTTTCATACCTAAAATGTTTTTTGCACGCTTCTTTCTTGTGGCATATTGGTTTCGCTCAATACATATCTCTTAAATCGCCATCCTTAACTACCTCAAATTTCATTTGCTCATACATATCACTTCATAATCAAACATAGGTGTGAGGATTCAAATATCACATCGGGCATTAGATTCTTGAAAGAAAAGGTGCCAACTATGCACAAATAAAGTGCTGGAAATTGTCCTAATTTGGCCTAAATTGAGAATCCAATGTTCGTCTTCATTTAAATGTGGAATTGTCTTGCCAATTTAGTATCTATTTTGTGTGCAAAAGTTGTTTTTAGTTTGCTCGAAATGCATGTTTTTTTCAAGCTTGAAAAAGAGCATAGAGTATGCCTCTTCAATCAAAGCCAAAAGCTGCTTCTCAAGCTCATTAACATAGATGGAAAATGCACGTTTTAGCATACCTAAAGCATTGAGCCTTTAGCTCTTAGGGCAGCCAAACAACCAAGCTTAAACAATTTTTCCAATTGATTCTCAAAGATTACAAAATCAGCAAACGAGATTGAAAGAGCATGGATGCTCAGTTAAGGAAGGCCTTAAGATCTTGCTCTCCAAGCTCATTAACAATCCATAAAATTAACGCAATGAACCAAGAATCATAAGTTTTGTAAATTTGAAAGGTAGTGCTTTCAGAATGTTGATCTTGGTGAGTTTGATACAACCCTTAAAGAAGCTCAAAGAGCTACTTCAAGGGGGGGCAAAAACCCTGTTTTAGTGGTTGCCCTTGAATTTGAAATTTCCACACAACAAAACAATAAGAAAACACTACTTTTTGAGCTCGTCCTTTAGTCAACATTCATACCTAAAATGTTTTTGCACATCTTTTCATACCTAAAATGTTTTCTTGCATTGCCCTTTCTTGTAATGTGACAGAAATGAAGTTGGAATTTGATGAAGATAGCACCTTATCTCTTCACACAGATAGTGTCCTATTATTAAAGGACCTCCTCTTGTTTAATTACACACATGGTCAAATGTAGTGTGAAGTCCATTTCTAGATTTAAACACTTGTTGTTTAATTGTCTATGTAACAGATGTAGTTAAATGTTGTGTGAAGGCCATTTGTAGATTGAAACACCTATTGTCAATTATGGTGACTTTGCTATAGAAGACATAATGAACTATAGTAGACATGGTGAAATTTTGTGTGAAAAAATGCTGGTGTCAATTTTTGGTCGATTTTACTACAACAAATGTAGTGAAATGTTTTGTGAAGTCCATCTGTAGATTGAAAACTTGTTATTTGATTGGATTATGTAGTAGATATGGTGAAATGTTATGTGAAGTACATTTGTAGATTGAAACACATTTTTAATTAGCCTATGCAATTGTAATTGGCCTATGCAAAAATGCTCTTTGTCAATTTTGGTTAACTTTTATTGTAGAAGACATGGTGAAATGTTATGTGAAGTCCATTTGTAGATTGAACACTTGTTGTTTAATTGGCCCATGAAGAAGATGTGGTGAAATGCTAGATAAAGTCCAGCCTTGTAGATGGAAACACCTTTTGTTTAATTGGCTTATGAAAACTATTATTTGTAGAAGTATAACAGATGTAATCAAATGTTGGTTGACTTCTTATTGTAGTAGATGTAGGAATGTTGATGTTGGGTGAAATGTTGGTTGACTTATTGTAGCAGATGTAGTGAAATGTTGATGTTGGTTGACTTATTGTAGCAGATGTAGTGAATGTTGACAATGTTATGAACTCCATTTGTAGATTGAAACACATTTTGCACTTGGCCTATACAAAATGCTCTTTGTCAATTTTAATAATTTTTACTGTAGTAGATGTGGTGAAATGTTGTGTGAAGTCCATTTGTTTACCCAACACCACTGCCAATATTTTTACAAGATTTTATAATTCGCTGAAAGATTCGGCCAATATTTTACAAGATTTTATAATTCGAAATATTTCAGCCAATATTTTACAAGATTATATAATTGACTAAAATATTCGTAATTATATACATTTTATATATTATTGATAAATAGTCTCTCTCACTTTTCCTATGTAATTTCATGGGGATTCATTTCATTTATTATACATATAATTTAGGGGGGTTCTTAAAATCAACCCTGATTAGGACAAGGGACCCCTCCGCCCAACGCTTTGACTAGTAAAGTCTATGGAAGTATACATACCCTACCTCTTCCTCAATTTGAACTTGTGACTCCTTAAGAGGAAACACATGTTCTAACCATTAGACCCACTTAGATCAGACATTATATATATATATTTTATATATATAACATATATTATATATAAAGGACATATATAAAATATAGTTATATATATGCTATATATATAAGATATGTTTTTATATATGATGATGATGAAGATGATTAACGCCCACTAAGATCGAATTGGTCTATTGGACCTTAAGAGGGTAAGTGATTGTGATTCTTTAGAATTTTGTTTCAGGCTTTTGAAAAGCATTAAGAGAAGATTTCCAAGATTACCATACTCTTTGTTGAGTTAAGAGGTTAGAAGGTCAGTAGTGCAATACATATTTTGAAAATGATCTAATATGGTTATAGGCTGGTGACAATCTAAGAGAAAGTGATTTTCATCTTCAACATTCTTAGTGCTCACAAAGGTGAGACACTCTTCATCCCATGGCTTAGGAATTGACCAACGCCACTATGGAGCCTCCTCGTGAGAATTTGTTCTTATCTTTAGTAACAATGCTTATTTTTTTCTTTATGCTTGGAAAAACAAACAGATAATTTTGATCTTCTAGATTAGGGTTGACTATATCTTTATAATACCTTAATTTTATTTTTTCCTCTAACTCTTTATCGCACCACATTTTCTCCTTAAATTTTGATTTGACGTTTTTTTTAATAGTATATTTATTCTGCAAAATGGTTTCTTCCATGATTCCCCAATAGTTTAGCCAAGACCGAGAGTCTTTATGCTATCCTCGCTTGAGTCGATGGTGGTTATGAATTGATTTTGAAGCAAGTTTAGGTAGCCTTTTGTCTTCCATGTTGTTTAATTTGTTCTTATACATTAGGTATCTAGTCATTGCCATGCTCTCAATGGGGGAGAGGCTTGTTTCTAAGAGAAGGATGGGATATGGTGTATTTCCTTTAATTATGAGATTATAGGTTATAAAATTCTTTTGTATTTGCTCTATCTTTCTCCAGGATTTACGAGAGATAGTACAACCCCAAACTTCACATCCATAAAGAATAACAGGTGTAACAAGAGTCTCAAAGAGGAGTTTCTTCTTATCCCAACTCCAAAGATCAGCTGATTTACAATTGTTTTCAAGCCCATAATAATCTTTCCATCCCCCAATAATCCTTTTCTCAATGCTATAATTCCAATTGAGCTTGTGGTGAATATCAATTCCAAGGTATTTGTAAGAAGTCACTTCCTCCATGTTGTTGTTGTCATATACAAAGGTATCATAAGGGATCTTATTGGATTTAATAATCACGACCTTATTCTTATTAGTATTAACAGTCATACCCATATTGGAGCAAAAATCCTTGAGGATTCTTAGTTGGTTTTCAAGATCATGGGGGCTCATTGCCATAAGAATGATATCATCAACATAAAGAAGAAGATTGATGACTATACCAGTGAGAGTAGGGCAGAAACAACCTACTTTTTCCAAGCATTCTTCTAACTTGTCAATGTATATGCCAAAAAGGGTAGGGGACAAGGGAAAACCTTATTTGACTCTGATATTGTAGTTAATCTCTTTTGACCAGCCCTCAGTGTTTTTAAACTTAGCAATAACTTTCTCATACATCCTTATTGCAACAACCCTCAACTCGAGATGCGCTTTTATCTCTTCCAACCTATTCCAAAGGTTTTTCCTAGGAACCATGTCAAAAGCTTTTCTAAAGTCAACAAAACAACAAAAAAGATTGGTTTTAGTACTGCGGAACTCCTCTTCAATGATCCTAAAGGTAACAATATGGTCCACAGTTGAATGATATCTCCTAAACCCGGCCTGGTCTTTAGCTCTTTTACCGCGACTTTTTAGCCAAAGGCTAATCTTCTTTTCCAAAATAATTTCATAAAGCTTGGCTAAAATCGGGCTAATCATAATGGTCATATAATTAGAGGGAATGTTTCTATCCCCATTTTTAAAAATAGGAACAATGAGACTTTGCGTCCAGGGTTTAGGGAATCCCTTCTTGACTGCTAAATTGAAGAGCTTGTGTATGTGAGGGATAATGATTGGCCATCCGATTTTAAAAATTTCATCTTGGTAGCCTTCAATGTCCTTAACTTTCCCATTTGCAAGCTGCTTAACCTTGAACTCTATGTCATCTAAAGAAACAACTTCTTCCTTTGTAGGGACAATAGGAATGGTGTCCATGGCATTAGGGAACTCGTAAAAACTTTTAAGGTAGGAATTTCAGTCCCTTAAGGGAATCCTATTATTTTCTTTAGTATTGCATTTTAGAATTTGGCTCCAGAACTTCTTAGGATCCAACTTGTATAGTTGTGAAAGTTGCTC
>SNQJ01S0160510.1:8089-21590 GCA_010110895.2 Picea sitchensis
AACTAATACAATATATTTTTCTTTCTGAAAAAAAAAAAAAAATATTATAAATTTTTACTTCTAATGATATGGACCTAAGTTGAACAGGGCAATTTCATGGTCACGCCAACATCTTGGCCACAAGGCTGGCCCCCGATGTCCAAGTCATAGTCCAATGGACTGTGACTTGGAGGCGAGGGCCCAACCCTATGGCCAAGCTGTTGGCGTGCCCACGGCTTGGCCACAAGGGCCTCCAAATTAACTAAATTTTAATTTAAAAATATAAATTAAATTTCATAATACAAATTAAAAATTAAAATTAAAATCAAAAACTTAAACTAAGAGAAATACCAGAAAATTGTCAATTGCCTGCCAACACGACCTCTGCACCAACCCTACGTCCGCCGACATGACCTCTGCGCCAACACGACCTCTGCACCAACCCTACATCCACTGACATGACCTCTGCGCCAACACGACCTCTATGCCCACACTCACAAACGCTCATGACCTTTGTGCCCACTCTCACAAACGCTCACAAATGCCAACAAACGCTCCCAAATGCTAACCAAGTTAGAAAATAATTTCAATATCGACGTGTGGTTGGTATATAAACCTTCTTTTGGCCGAAATATCTTTCAGCCGAAAACATATTGCCGGATGGAAAAAATATGTCCGACTAAATTTTTACACGCAAATCGAGGGTGTCGTCACTGTACCGCTCAATTTGACGTTCCATTTTTCGTCCGAAAAATAGTTCGGCCAAAAAATAATATTAGTTCAGCCGAAAAATTGTTTTTCGGAAATTTGGAGACCCGATTGTCACGAAAGTGTTACCCATCTTCGTGATTTCACCTTTAAGAGAGTGAGTTTCCCAACTAGTTATCATGAATTCAATATGTTTCATCATTACATGAAGATACTATATCAAACCCCAATAAAAAAGTAGCCTATGTGCATACACATAGAAAAATAAATGTTGATCTAATGTTAAGTCGGTGACTTTCCCAAATAGTTGTTATGCATATCGTTAGGGTAGAGTAAAATCAAGTCTAATATTATGTCAGTGACTTTCCCAACTAGTTATCATAAATCCAATATGTTGCATCATTACATGAAGTTACAATATCAAACCCCAATCAAATAGTATCCTATATGCATATACCAATGCGATGACCGATGATTCACATTTTCTATCGTGAAATTAATGTATTCAAATTTCTATTGTACATTAAAGTGATCCATATATTGTTTTTCTAATTTGTGCACTTTTTAGTTAAAAATACTTAAATGATGCATTCTAGTGATATGAAAAAATATCATCTTTCAACACTACCTGACACTATTAAGGATATAAAAATAGAAGAGAGGTTTATAAGGAAGACTTGTTTTTTCCATTGAAACATGAATATCAACCACTATTATAAAATTAAATTTTATAATTAAAATAGAAAAAGAATTTTAAGAGATTTTTTTATAGGTTTATATTTACATTTTAACATCATGGAAGACCTACTTGATCTACAATCCCTTTTACTTCTAATTAATTTAAAAAATTTATAAATAAATTAATTTTACCACTAACCAAACGGATTGGTTTTGACAATGACCTTCATTATCGTAATTGTTTCGAAACAAAAATAAAGTGGTGCATCATAATGATAAAGAGAATCAACCTTCTTGTGATAGTGACCTTATTCTAGACCAATGGTGATATATATATGATTTTATTATAATGACCATGTTTTACGTCAAATCAAATAAAAGAAGATGAATAAATGAACATCATTCAAAAGAATAGAATGCTACTTTCAACAATGATTTTAATGTATATGAATAATCATTATATAAGAATTTATAATCCAAATTCACCACAACATTTAACAATATGTGACTATGGATCAAATATAAATTAAACTCTTCACTCCATTATTAATATGACTTACAACATAGTCATAGATTAGGACAAAACTAACTAAAGTCAAATGGTCAAGAAAATCTTTTCACATCATCATAGTTGACATACACATCCTTATCCAAATAACACACATTTTACTTCTTAAAACCCTAGAGGAATTGACCTTTCTCATGCAAATCATTCCTAATTATAGAGGAAAACGATAACCTCATTTTTAGATCAAATTAAAAACCAATCAATGGTATTTTCAAAGTCAACTAGGATCTAGGATAGACAAGTCACCTTTCCTATGTCTCCTATGGATAAGACTATCCTTCACAATCCATTTTTCATTCAATCATTAAAAACACTTTATTCGACATTTGTGCATCCAAAATGTTTCAACATGTGAAATATTGAAAGCAATGAAAAATATATCATCAAGTAATTTAGATATGTTTTGGTTATTATACTAAGGGAAAAAAAGTGATGCAATAACAATGAAGAGAGCCGAGGTAACTTAGCGAGGAAACTAGGAAGAATATAACAAAATATGCATTAATACAAGCTCAAGAAATACATAGCATTCAACTGCCAACCTACAAGATTGTGGTCATGAAATACACAATTAAAACTCTAGAAATGGAAAGAAATGCTCGAGGTCATAATATTGTGGAAGGAACTATGCATAAGACCAGGTCACAAAAACATTTTTCGATAGAGGTTCATGAAAAATACTTTTTCACATAGTTGAATTCATTGCACAATATAGGCAATAAAACACATAAATTGGAAATGGGTTTGAGTTTTGAAGGAGATGCTAGGATGGAAAGGCTTTGAGTAAAGAAATGGGCACAATAATTTCTCACTGGATTTCAATTATTAATCGAAGGCCAATTGGGTAGTGGCCCTTACATCCATGACACATATTCAATGAATCATCCAAAGCTTAAATTAATGGCCAACATTGTAACATCTCGTTCTTGCGCACTGAGAGAACTTATTCTTTGAGGACACTTGCTCGCAAGTGATCCAGATTATTATTCTATTAAAACAATGATTTTGATTATGAGGTGTTATGGGTTGATGTCATGTTGTTTTGCTGCATTGACATAAACAGGTTCTATTGAAATGGTTTTACTAATTGTGCAGGATTTTGGACCTCGAGGATGCAGAGGCATCGATGGAACCCTTTGGACTCCGGATTGAGTCGGGGAGTGAACCATTGGGGTTTGATTGTTTTATATGTGATATTAGAGCATCTGATTAGAAAATATGACTATGGATATATTTCTAACATGATTCATTGATGATGCAGGCTGATGATAGCTTACCAACCAGACTCACATGTGGAGTTGAGGGGTCATGCATGAATACTAGAGATGTTGAGGGAGAGGTGTGGACAACATCCCTGCCACAACCTACTAGTACTCTCACTGTGGCTCGAACTATAGGTTAACATTTACCTAGTTTGAAAGGACCCACGATGTTGTGAGGGCAAACTGTGACAGTCGCTCACGATGATTCTAAGGGGTGCACAATAAGGTGGGGGCCTTATTCCTTAGAGGCCCTTAGTCTCCCACAAGTTCACCTGGTGGAGTATTGACTCCAGGGGTTTTTGATGTCTACCAAGTGAGTCAAGAGGCGAGTGGCACCCTTGAAGCACGTGGTGCGTCCTTAAGGGCACGTCGCACAAGAAAAATGGAAAGAGGCGAGTGGCACCCTTGGAACACGTAGTGCATCCTGAAGGGCACGTCACACAAGGGAAACAGATGGGGCGAGTGGCACCCTTGGAGAACCCAGTGCGTCCTGAAGGGAACGTCGCATTGTTAATGATAAATGAATGAACCTATATGGCCTTAAGACGAATACCGTGATAATAAAAAATTTAATTTCCCTAATAAAATGTCGCCCAACACGAAAATTAAAGTCTAGGTCTAAATTATACTGCTGGCATAATTTTTTTATCCTTTTAATATATATATATATATATATATATATATATATATATAATAATGATGATGATGATAATATTCATTAATCTTGTAACAAGAAGGGATTAAGTAATTTAATTGATTCATAAAAATCTGTTGGGATAACAATTAAAAAGGGGGAAATAATTGTTTTATTATATTACGATAATTTAAAAATTATTAATTACAAATGGAAATGGGAAAAGTTAATTTCTACATCTGCCAAATTGAGTTATAAATGAAAAGGGGAAAGAGGGAAATCTAAAATAATTAGGAAACTAGGAAAAGAGGGAAACATAAACAGAAAAGGGAAACACAAGGGAAAAAGTAGAATGTCAAACTTAGTAAGTTATCTAACATTTAATAACTTTCTAAATTAACTCAACTAGTTAATTGGTAATGGGGAAAGTCATTAAAACTTGTAAGGGAGTATGGGGACACCTAGGAGCGATTCTAGGATTAGGTGGGTGAGGGAAATAGGGGTAAATAATTAATTAAAGAATTTGATTTATGGAGGAATGAAGGGAATGGGTGACACTTGTACAAGGAGGATTTTTAGGAATTAATTTATTAAACATTAATTTAAATGGGATTTTGGGAAGGTAAAGGACTTCGAAAATCTATATAAAGGAGGGAGGAGGAAGAAGAGAGATCTCTTTTGTTTGGTGTAACATTATGCTGCAAAAATCTATACTTGAATGACATAGTTTGTGGGGCTTGGGATACCCATCTTGGTAAGGAGTGGTAGCTTGGCCTTGTGAGGTGAGATGGGATCTAGTTGATTCTCTGGTTAGTGTGCGTGGGCCATTTGTGGCTAGGGGCACTAAGAGGGAAGAAAAGTACCCCTAGAATTGGCTGGGAGGTACCAATGAAGTCTCGTCGGTCAACAAGTGGGAGTTGCACGGAGCGTACGAGACATCAACTCAGAGCGGGCGATTAGACAACGGTATTCTTTCTTATGCAACGGTACGGTATGCTTTTTGCATGGTAGATTGTAGTAGGATTTATGCTTTGGATCATCAGGTTTAATTGGGTAAGTAAATTTATTGTCTTGGCATTCTAGTTAATGACTGAATTTTTCCATGGCCTATAGCTCGATGATTGATTAAATCCCATGGCCTTTGATTCCTGGCATGTCTTGATCGCCCTGTGGTGTATTGATTTGTATAGATTGTGTTTGTTTTTGTCTTTCATCCCTAGCTCATCATTCCTTGCCTAAGAAGTCGGCCAGGAGCTTGATCTACGATCATTGCTTCAACATTAATAGACCTATGGATCTCAATGCCCT
Source organism: Picea sitchensis (assembly GCA_010110895.2). Lineage (NCBI taxonomy): Eukaryota > Viridiplantae > Streptophyta > Pinopsida > Pinales > Pinaceae > Picea > Picea sitchensis. The sequence continues at coordinate 13,227 of SNQJ01S0160510.1, forward strand.
GCTTTTCTATGCGTGGATGATGAGCGAAGGACGTTCCTGTCAGTCATCTACCTCCGTTATTGTCATTGGCTAATTATTTGACTTGCGCCATTTAGCAAAGACCTCTGCGTATAAATTATCTTGCGTCCTTGTTGGTTTTTTTTGTGCCTTGACTGATAGAATCCTTGCAATCATTTCAATGGATTTTCCCATTGGATCCTTGCGTTTCTCTTACTATTGTCTGCGTTGTATTGGTATTATGGCAATGGAAAAGCAAACTGATTTCATGTCTCCATTTTTGTATTGGTATGATTGAAATGAAAACATGTTTTTATTTGTTATTCATGTTTGCATTTTTGTATTGGTATCCTGGAAATGGAAAAACGTTTTTATTTTTTATTCCTTTCTGCATTGTATTGGTATTTTGGCAATAGAAAAACGAATTGATTTCGTGTATGCATTTTTGTATTGGTATCCTGGAATGCAAAAACGTTTTTATTTGTTATTCATATCTGTGTTATATTGGTATTCTGGCAATGGAAAAACATATTGATTTCATGTCTGCATTTTTGTATTGGTATCTTGGAATGGAAAAAAAAAATTATTTGTTATTCCTGTCTGCGTTGTATTGGTATTCTAGCAATGAAAAAATGATTTGATTCCCTGTCTGCATTTTTATAATTGGTATCGTGGAAATGGAAAAATGTTTCTGTGTTATTCATGTCTGCGTTGTATTGGTATCCTAGCAATGGAAAAACAAAATCATTTCCATGTTTGTGTTTTTATAATTGGTATCCTGGTAAGGGAAGGGTGTTTTGGTCATTCTTGTATGTGTTTTCATTTGGCATCTGGGAAATGAAAAAGGGAGACCATGATTTTGCCATTTAAAACGTGCCTGAGATTGCCATTGAAGTGCCCACATTTTTGCTTTAAGAGTTGATAGAGATTGTTGTTGAAATGCCCACATTTTTTGCTTTTAAAAGTTGACAGAGATTGTTGTTGAAATGCCCATGTTTTTGCTTTTAAAAGTTGACAGAGATTGTTGTTGAAATGCCCACATTTTTTCTTTTAAAAGTTGATAGAGATTGTTGTTGAAATACCCACATTTTCTCCTTTAAATTGATTGTCTGAGTTGCTAATAAAATGACCATGAATTTGTTTTAAATCGATTTCCTAAGCTTGTTGTAAATTCCCACGATTTTTTCCAATTAAATATGACTGATTTTGCTGTAAAGGCCCGTGATTTTTTCCAATTAAATGTGACTGAGTTTACTGTAAATAACCATGGATTTGCCCAAAAAATATTGACTAAGTTCCTTGTTGAAGGGACACGATTTTTCTATTTAGAATGTTGACTGCGTTGATTGTCAAATGACTACTAGTTGACCATTATCCAGTTGTTTTGTCTTCTTATTCTCCTTCAATTTGAGTGTACCCAGCATTCTCACTGCCAAACATTAATTGCTACAACCATGTTATTGGTCAGATTAATTGCTATGTAACAGCCATGTTATTTGCCAAGGTAATTGCTACAGCAATATCAAAGGACAATAGTTTCCTTCTTAATATTAATTTCCACATCAATGTCAATTGCTACAACAATGTTAACAATCAATAGTTTCCTTCTTAATGTTACATACATATAGTTATTTTTTATACAATTATACTAGATAGACGTCATGTGTAATTTAAATGATTACAAGTGTTATATTGTAGCATTTTAAATTGATGTGGATAATGTAGTTATATATTGTCATTTGATACTTAGATTGTAATTTCGGGGATTAACTTAGAATTACCCTTTTAGATGGTGATAAATGGTTAAATGAGTTTAGGAGTATTGACCAAAGTATAGATTAATCTTGCTAAATTAATTTGTAGTTAATGATTAAATCAACATTGTTGAACTGATTCGTAATTGAGGTTAAATCTATTGAAATTAATCCTTGATTGTAATGTAGAATTGTCGATTGATTCGAAGGTAATGTTATTTAGATTGAAATTAATGGCTATGGTGTAAAGTAGAATGGTCGATTGGATTGTATTAATTGTTAATCAGTTGGTAAGTTAAAGACTAAATTATAATTTAGACTTGCTAAATTTCAATGGATATTCAATGTCAAAAACAATTTGTAACTGTTGACTAGTTTAGACTTGATGAATGGGTTGGGTGGTTGATGAAGTCATGAATCCCCTAGTAGTCATCCTCTTGTATCTCATCGATCTTTTGTTTGGGGTGTGGGTATAGTCTCCTGGTCAATATTCGTCTCCTAGTGCGTTAGAGTTTTCTAGAGTCCTTGGTCCAGATAGGATGTGTTGCACCAAGGTTATTGACACGTTTATCATTGGGGGATGACATGATCCCTGATGAGGGGATCATGGCACGCCCTATTTGGATAACAGCGAATGATAACTTAGTCGGAGTCGGTGCCTTCTGTGTGAGTGTTATCCAACATTGCAAGTTTGTTTTTGCGCATGGGTTGAATGCCTTCATGCGTTTGGTTCATGCACCTTGAAGTTCTAGTATTTGTTCGTCAAGGTCATTGTGTCAGGAGGGGGATGTTGTCCCTTGCCTTGTAGGTGGGGTCTTGTTGTGTCGAGCGGGTAGTTGTTTCTCCTTGTCTTAACGCATGTTTTGCCTTGTTTCTCCTGTGCTAGTGTGTTGAGTCATAGTTGCCTGTTTCCTGGGCTGCATGCTTTCGTTTGTCGTTAGTGGTGAGGTAAATTTTTATCATCATTGCCTTCTTGCCCTAAAAAAATAAAAAAATAAAAAAATTGCAATTTTTCTTTTCTTGTAGTCGTAACAAAGGGGCCGCTACATATGGTATCAGAGCGGGTTCAACATATGATTGTGGATTGCCTTACTTTCCACTAGAGTAAACCTTTGAGTATCAACCTAGCGCTACTTAAAACTTTAATGAGTTCATCCAATGATCTCGTTTAGAGGACCCTCAGAGGTTCGCAATGTGGTGTCATGGAAGGAAGCGCAATGCCTGCAGAGGTTTCCACACCCTTGGAGTCGAAACCCCAAGGGGAGTGGCAAGTCCTTGGGATAGATTCACTTGTTGTAAGGGATGATGATGATCTAACAAGGCTATTCTAGGTAATGTGAAAGGGCCTTGATTCACGATCGTGACGCCAACACACGCTCCCTCCACAACCCGCAGGTCGAAAAGGTCCATGTCAGCACAAGATCTTTCCTTTACCACTGGCCCAAAGAACTCTAAATGACTCTTCTATTTCCCTATCGGGAAATCTCCACCCACAACAACTCTCATGGGATCCCCTCTTTACACTTGGGAGATCAGACTTCGCAGCTTCGCGAATCCAGTGGTCGAGCATTGGTCTCTCTCTAATCCCCGAAACCCGAAAACAGTCAACGCTGACCCTTTCCTTTCTTCTTTCAGGATTTTCCGTATTGCGATTTCGGTGATCGCGATGTCGAGAAACTTGCTTCCCCGACTCCCGAATCCTGATTTTCTGAAACTCCGATACACTCATGCGCTTTGACCTTTCAATGCCACTTCACTTCATCAGCATTTTGAACTTCGCAATATCGTGAATCCTAATGCAAATGTTTCGGAATTTCACTCCATGGAACTCCGAAATAGCGTTTCACCTGTCCACTCGTTAAACTACTCCGTGGTCCACACAATCTTCTTAGTATTTGGGATATCGCGTTTCGGAATATCGCGATTCCCGTTGCAAAGTTACGAGACTTCAACCCACGAAACCTCGATATAGAATTTCACGAGTAAATCCAATGGCCCTAGTGGCTTGGATCTATGGTCCTATCGCTCCTGAGCTTAGAAACTTTAGGAAATAACCACTGTATCTCCCCTGCTCTTCTGTGAGATCTAACAACTCATGGAAATTAACGAATTCTCCTCAGAGAATCCCGACCATCCGTTCTTTCCTCGGAGAATTTCGGCACAACTAACCAAGGTGTTTCCCTCTGCGGAACTCGTCCTCCTACGATCCCTCGTCACTACGCCTTCAACAACCTTTGAAGACTTTGAATTCTTTTAAACTTTTCTTGACTCTGCATCCTTTAGAAAGAACACTTGCACGCACTCCTTGTGGTAGATTTTCCAAACACTTTCAAGTGTTTGAATCCGTTCGACCCTGCGCACTCCTGCAGCAACAGTCTTTAACTTCTTCTCTTAGGTTCACTACCCTGAGACTTCACTTGGCCTGCGCACTCCTTGCACGGCTCCTGTGCCTATCCTCACTTCTGTGGAAATGAGAACAAAAGCTAAACTACCTGAGTCCTTTGTCAACACACTCCTTGCGGACACTTCAACTGCACTCCTTGCAGGAAATCTTGCTCAGATAGAGAAACAATTGAAACTCATTCCTATCCTCTTTCCTCTCAGATTTCAAACATTCAATAAGAAATCAGTCATACATAGCATAAAAGCAATTGCATGACAAAAAGAGTAAAAACATTCATGAGCATAGCATTCAAAGATGCATACACAGAGAATACATGAACACCATGAGTCTGAATCACAACTTTCTTTGTATTAATTTAGAAATTATGTACATGGAGTCTGCTACACAGTGCTCTTCTTCTCTTCTATGCTCATAATACACTCTAATGTTGCCTACTTATGTTACAATGTACAATGAGGGTGCCTATATCCCGTTTTCCTCTCACGCTCTAAAACTGTCTAATCTATAATTAAATTCTATCTACTTGCATTAACTACTATAAATGACTTCTACCTACTAAGGACGAGAGAAAATCACTCAAGGTCCGTTTATGTTATACAAGTGCGCTCCTTAATTATATTATTTAAGATGGTGCATCAATTTCAAAATTTGCGCTGGCGCTTGTCCATCTGTCTTTCACTTCTGCGCTGGCTCGATTGATGTTGCTGATGCTCCTGCATCATACTCCTTGGCTTGAAAAATTTCATGGGCTCCTGTCCATGAGCTCATGCATGGTCTATCCATGCTTCTAGATCTTCGCTTCACTCTCCTAGCTGACATCTTCAACTGGATGGTTCTTCCATTTGACCAAATATTCAAAGTATTCTTTCCTCCTGGTCTTCTTGCTCACTCTTTTGTCCAGTATGCGCTCCATCTGTGGCTTATCTGCCACTGGCATCTGCTTTGTCCACTAGATCGATGGCTGCTCATCTCCTATTCCTGCTTCCTCAACCTTATAGGGGTACAAATCTGAGATATTGAATATCAGAGAAATTCCGATCCCATCAGGTAATTCAATCTCATAAGCATTCACCCCAAATTTCTTCAAGACCTTACATGGTCCAATTTTCTTCATCTTCAGCTTATTATATGTTCCTCTCGAGAACCTTCCTTTCCTTAAATGTGCTAGAATCAAGTCACCAACCTCAAACTAAATTTGTCTCCTGTGTTGGTCTACTCTGTGCTTATATTCCTGGCTTGAATTCTGCAGTCACTCCTTCACCTGGCTGTGAAGTTATTTCATCGCCTCTGCGAATTCTCCTGCACTAGAGCTCCTAGTCGCACTCTGTTATGAATCTTTCAGTTTAGAAATTCCTCTGGGTTGCATGCCATAGACAACCTGAAATGGACTCTGCCCTGTACTCCTGTTAACCGAATCGTTATAAGAAAACTTTGCCTATGGTAATATGTTGTCCCACTGGTTGTGGTGTTCTGTCACCAAGATTCTCAGCAAGTCTCCCAGACTTCTGTTTACCACTTTTGTCTGTCCATCTGTCTGAGGATGATAAGCCGAACTAAATGATAAGTTAGTTCCCAGTTTCTTCTATAAGGTCCTCCAAAAGTGCCCTATGAACTTTGTATCTCGGTCCGAAACTATACTCCTTGGAAAACCATGAAGTCGAATGACCTCTTTGAAAAACAGATTCACAATGTGAGTTGCGTCACTGGTCTTTTGACATGGAATGAAGTGTGCCATCTTGGAAAACCTATCCACCACCACAAATATTGAATCACAACCTCTTTGTGTTCTTGGCAACCCCAATACAAAATCCATTCTAATTGCATCCCACAGCCTCTCTGGTATGGGAAATGGTTGATAGAACCCCGCATTCTGTCTTCTTCCCTTTGAATGCTGGAAAATTCTGCATCTATCCATGAATCTCTTGACATCTGCTCGCATTCCCGGCCAAAAATATGACTCATCCAATTTTGTGAACGTCTTGTCGTGACCAAAGTGCCCTGCCAATCCTCCACTGTGTTTCTCCTTTAGCAAATTCTCTCTCATGGAGCATTTCATAATACACAGTTGATTACCTTTAAATAGTAATCCTTTCTGGATCATGTATTCTTCCCATTGGCTTCTATCCCTGAGAATTTGATTCTCGGTTGCTTCATACGCCTCCTTAAAATCCTGATCATCTCTGTACATGTCCCTGAGATCATCAAAACCCAATTTTTTGACTATGAACTCCTGCAATAGCAAACACTTCCTGCTCAAAGCATCAACAACTTTGTCAACAGTACCAGAAATATGTTTAATCACAAAAGTGAAATTCTGCATAAACTCCACCCATTTGACATGCCTCTGATTCAACTTCTCCTGTTAAGTCACAAACTGTAGTGCCTGATTGTCACTGTATAAGACAAATTATTTCAGGATCAAATAATGCCTCCATTTCTTCAATGCCTGGATAATAGTATAAAACTCCTTATCATAAGTGGATTATTTCACTTTCCCTTCATTCAGCTTCTCGCTGAAGTATGCTATTGGCCTGTCTTCCTGACTCAAGACTGCCATGATTGAAAATCCACTTGCATCGCATTTCACTTGAAATGTCTTTCGGAAATCCGACAACACCAAAACTGGTTGTTCCGTGATCTTCCTCTTCAATAGATTAAAACTCTTCTCAGCCTCTTCTGTCCAATGAAAAGACTTATGTCTTTTCTTCACTATATCCATCATCACTGCACTAATTCCACTAAAATTCCTGATGAATTTTCGATAGAAACTAGCCAATCTGTGAAAACTTCTCACCTCAAAGATATTCTTCGGTGATGGCCAATTCTTCATTACCTCCACCTTATCTGTATCCATCCTTAACTCATCTACAAAAATAACAAACCCCAAGTAAATGAGCTCTATCTTCATGAATGAGGATTTCTTCATGTTTATCAACAACTTCTCCTGTTGTAGTTTCTGCATCACCGTAGTCAAATGCTTCAAGTGTTCTTCCACTGTTTTACTGAAAACCAGTATGTCATCTAAATACACAATGACAAATTTTCCGATGAACTCCCTCAGGACTTCATTCATCAACCTCATGAAGGTACTCAGCACATTTGTTAAGCAAAATGACATAAAAATCCATTCATACAATCCTTCGTTGGTTTTGAATGCTATCTTCCATCCATCACCTTCTCTCATGTGGATTTGATGATAACCGCTTTTCAAATCAATCTTTGAAAAATACTTTGCTCCACTCAAGCAATCCATCAGATCATCCATCCTTGGCAATGGAAATCTGTACCTGATGGTTATCTTGTTAATCTCCCTTGAGTCAGTACACATCCTCCAGCCTCCGTCTTTCTTCAGACTGAGTACTGTTGGAACAACACATGGACTCAAGCTTTCCCTGACCAAACCTTTGTCCAATAACTCCTGGACTTGTCTTTTGACCTCTTCATTCTCTTGCGGCATTAGTCTGTACGTGGCTTTATTTAGAAAACTTTCTCCTGGTATGAGATCAATGTGATGACTTACACTTCTGAACAGTGGTAACGAACGAGGTAATTCGTCCACTACTATATCAGCGAACTCTTCCAGCAGTTCCTGAATTTCTTCTGGTAAATCATCCACTCTTGTGCTAGTCAAAAAAATCTTTGGTTTCCTGACCACGATGAACTGTGGATCTTCCTTCTTCTTAACCTTTGTAAGAAGTTCCTTCCCACTCATGAGAAGTACAGTGTTTCTTACTTCCATTTTCACCTCCTTATCCTTAATTAGAAGCAACATGTGTGTCCTCCCATTCTTCTTTAGGGTGTATGTGTTCATTCTCCCATCATGAATCACATTCCTGTCATATTGCCATGGTATACCTAGCAATAGATGAAAAACATCCATAGGAATGACATCACATAATATCTTATCATTATATCCTCCTATCTTAAATTCAGCTAAACATTGTTTAGTGACAGTTACCTGATGTCCTTTTTGTAGCCACAAAATTTTGTATGGGCTTGGATGATCAATCGTCTCCAGCTCCAGCTTCTCTACCATCTCTGTAGAAACGAGATTATCTATGCTACCACTATCTACAATGACATTGCATACTCTATCCTTGGTCTTGCAAGAAGTCCGGAAAAGTTTGGTCCTTTGGACTGAACTCTCCACCTCCTTCTCTGGTGTCAAAAGAGCTTTTCGCATCATCGGCAATCTTCCGCATTCAGCGT